>LPNX010344728.1:64696-88269 GCA_001517045.1 Pseudotsuga menziesii | reverse complement strand
TTGTACCCCCATTGGGGATGTGTGTTACCCCTTTACGGGATGTCTAAATTGTGTCTAGACCTTGAGGTACAACCTTCGTTGTAAGTCGGGGCAATAGTCCTCAGTGTAACATCATGTAATATGTACTTGTAGTCTCTCTAGGAGAAGTGGGCACCATGTGAGATGACATGTAGGCTCGATTGTTATATTTGGTCAATGACTTGAAAGGATATAAATAGGGAGGTGCTATCCCTCATTTATACACACCTACACACTCTCAAGTGCGCATGAGAGAAAGAGACAGTCAGAGGAGGAGAGATAGATAGCTGCTGAATACTTCTTATTACTGCTTTTGATCATCTTACTATTCTGAAGAAGTTTGCGGGGTTTTCTCCTTTATGGTTTCCCAGGTGAAAATCTTTGTGTCTCGTGTATCTTTTATATCTTATGCATCTTGTTGTACTTGTTATTCCTTCAAATAAAGATCCTAGATAATCTAATCAGATCTTAAAAAAACTAACAAATTAGTGATCACTTCACTCATTTTTGGCCACTCAAATCAACAACTCTGCTGGAGGGGAGCACACTTGGCCAAGAGGGGCAATTTTCATGGTTGGAAACTTCACTGATTTGGCACTTCTTTCCACTTTAGCAATCCATCTTAGAAAAAAAGCATCTAATCAGGATCTAGATGGGACATTTGGACCCCACAATCAGCATTTATCTCGGCAAATAGAAAATCTAGAAAATGAGGGGGGCACACTCTCTTGCTCATAGCATGACACATCCATCCACTTCAGCAATTGGGCCTAGTGAGGCCTTCATCTTTAGCCTATTTGTCATCCATCTCAGTAGTTTTGTGGCTTGCGATGGAGATAGGCAAATCCTAGAGGGCTAACTCAGCCAGGTGGGGCGCACCAGCTGAGCTCAGCCCATGGTTTTGTAAAACAACAAGCTGTATTTTGTATGCCCGTGGTATTTGCGCATGGTTTTGAGACTCTCCCTGTTCTATAAAAGGAAGAGACCTACCTCATTGTAAAAGGTTGAAGAGTTGAGAGTGTTTTGCTAATAGAATCCCTGCTTCTCTTCTTTCTTGTGTTTTGTTTCCTTTGAAAGTGTATTGATGAGTTCTACTTCTCTTGGTGAATGAATGTGATCTTCCTTCTATGCTTAGGTAATATTCTTTGGTTATTTTGTTGGTTTGGCTAGAGTAAATACATAGTAGGGACTACTATAGCTTCTCACTAGAATTTATAGATAGGTGAATAGAGTCTAGACTACAAGTGCTTCTCTCGCATTATCTATATCGGTAATCTTGATTCTTGCTTTAGTTTTACAAATCTTTTTTTTGCAGATTTGTAGTGGTAGTAGATTGTTTTGCCTCACTATCTTGCCGGTTTGCCACAAGGAGGAGGGCGTCCTGGTCATCTAGGTTGGTTGTAGAAGTAGGGACTGCCATAGTACTTCCCTTCTTCATGAAATATTTCAGATCTAAAGCAAAGAGGATAAGCTGACTCCATTGCCCATCCACCACAAGGCACTCGATCTTATGGTGTACTTTCTCTCTTCTTCCATCATTTTTATTTATTTTATTTCAGCATTTTCTTGACCATTGCAATTCCTAGTAAGCTGGAAATTTCGCTGGGGATATTTCATAGAGTTCTGTTTGCTGCAAATTATTTATCAAGGCTGAAAATTAACTTAATAACTTGCTGGTTTATTGCATTTGGTAGGAGTTTTAAACTTGTTACATTTTGTTGCGGAAATTTCTCATGTTCAGCAAGTTTTAATCCATATTTGATTGCTGTAGCTTGTGACTGTTGCCATTTTAAATGAACTCAGATTTATCTCTCTAATTTGCAAGTTATTAGCAATCAAATAGTTTCTTTTTTTGTTGTTGTTTATATTTTAAAATTCTTCACTTTATTAACAGCAATAGAACTATGGGAATATATCTGGAATTGTGGAAAGTTTATGCTCACTTTGGCTATCCTACATCATTTACTTGTTGGGCTTGTTACCAACTTACCACCCATTCTGTATGGGTGTCCACTCTTGAGAAGGGCTGACCTGGTCCTGATTGGAAAACATGAAAAAGGCACTGCTGGGCACCTATTAGCGAGTTACATCAGATCTGAGATAATTTATGAGAAGTTTCCTGTAGTAAACAGTCGCCTACAGCCATGGTGACCAAATCTAAATGCAAAGAAGAAGATCTGGGCATACTCTGAACCATAGTAGCATAATTCAAGTACGAATACGGATTCGAATACGATTCGATACGGAAAAAATACGTAACAAAAAAATCTAGTACGGAAAAAATACGGTAGTAGGTTGCTTAAAATCTTAAAATACACATAAACTACTCAATATTTACAAGAATTGTTGGAATTTGACATACAAGGGCCTTTTTGCCCATCAAATACAGTATATATTTTATACCTCCCATCACAAAAAATAAAATAAAAACATTAAAACGTCTATATATAGTGGCCAAGAGGGGCTAGAATTTATCTAATAATGTATTTATAAATTTAATTATAAAAATATTGAATAATTAAAATGCCAAAATTAAATTATAAGACCAAACCAATTTCTAATATTATATTCCAAAAAATATTACTCTGACTAAAATCTAATATTATAACTAGTTACTAAACTTTATATTACAAAATCCGCAAGATGTAGAACAGTTGGCGGCGGGGTATGGTTAAGACGCCCCCTAAGCTGGAAGGTCGCCGGTTCTAATCCCGTCAGATACCAAAAAATCCAACCATGTTAAGGGTTGGTGCGGTCCAGGCCGGGTGAGATCCCCAGGTGATTTTGACGGCTTAGATGCCCCTGGTTCGTGGTTTCTTAGCCAATGGCAACCCTGCTAGTCAGGGGGGTTCCACCACTTTGCCAACAAAACAAAAAACTTTATATTACAAAATAAAAGTTAAAACTAATCTAATATTTGATATTTATAACTAAAATATAAAACAAATATATATTATAAATTTTAAAGCTTTAAACTTTTAAAATGTAAAACTAATTTTAAATGGATTATGGAAAATTTAAAAATAAAACAATAAAATTGAAATAATTCTTATTTTATAATATGTGCCAAAAATATAGGCAAATTTATCGTATCCGTATTATGCCGAATATTCGGCGATTTTCGAACTCTCTCCGAATTTCCGTACAAGAAAGTCCAATACGGCCGAATTATGCTACTATACTCTGAACAATTCTGGGCACTGAATCAGTCATCAAAATCACCTTGAAACAGCCCTAACAGTGTAAAGACCTGTAGGTTGTCCTTGTGGGGCAGATCATTCTAATACACTGTAACAGCAGTTTTGTGACAGTTTGGAGGTCTATTTGCCAGAATTCTTGGAGGATCCTTCTGTTCTGACCCACCCAATATGTATTTACAGCAACAGTGTAAAGACCTGTAGGTTGTCCTTGTGGGGCAGATCATTCTAATACCCTGTAGCAGCAGTTTTGTGACAGTTTGGAGGTCTATTTGCCAGAATTCTTGGAGGATCCTTCTGTTCTGACCCATCCAATATGTATTTACAGCAACACTAGTCCTGTACCTTATGCAGAATTCAACATTCCTGGGGGTGATCTCGATCGCCTATGGCGTATCATATACATAGGTACGTTGAGACACCAGGCCTTGGAGGAAGTTCGCTAGATTATTTACACCAGGACCACTGAAGGGGCATTCGGCATTGGAAGGCCTTTTGATTGATGCATGTACATCACTTTTTATGCTGTTTGGAGTTAACAGTTTTTTGAAGAGGGTTTGTACATCATTTCATGGTCAGTATCTAGGAAGGACAGCATCTGACCTATCTTTTCAGCATACCTGGCACAATTTACCATACGAGGGGATGAATATCGACAAACATGTCGAAGATGTTGCAGTGGGATGATGGAGGAGATATTTTCACCTTCATGTTTGAAAGACCAGCCAGGATAAGATTTTGTATTTTGAAGTGAAGTCGATGGATATTGTTACTGAACATTCGGGTATTCCTGAGTCTGAGTACCAAGCCATTGTAAGGATGTCGTCACAAGAGTTCAACCGTATTTGCAAAGATCTGAGGATAAGTGACACAGTTCGGTGACCAAGGACTCAAGGAGTAAAGTTTTCTACCAGGGGCAATGTCGGAAGTGTAAATATTGTCTGCAGAGATGTAGGGTGAGTTTCCCGTGATTATCTCTGAAGATTGAAAAATCAACATCACATGAGTTGGGGACTTGGCAGATATTCATTGGTGATAACTGCTGTTTGGCCAATTGAAGACTGGTGGCAAGATTGGTATGCTGAGATGACTACCGAGACGTTAAATTCTCCAGTCCTGAGATGTACGAGTATTTAATCCACCTCGTCTCCTGTGGTAGCAGCCTGGACGCTTTTATAAAATTTTGTAGGTGACGTTTCACTATTTTGAAGCATGATTATAGGAGGCTCCACATATAATTTGTCACGTTGCTATGCCACACATGAGCGACCACCTTTTAGGATCGTTGCTTTACATCGTTCACTGTTGTTTGATAGTCCCTCACAGGGCTTCAGGGTGTTTATCTTCTCCGTAGTTGATATGGAGCTCCTTCTTGTAGACCTTGAAATCCATTGTTATCCTCATGGTGATGCGACATGTTTCCTAGTCTCGACCCTAATCTATGAAGGAACTAGACCAATTCTTGAAGGACATTCTTCTTGGCCTCAATTGCCATTTGATTCACCTTGACTCCATTGCCCCAGTTGGATATTGGCACTGATCTCCTGGGTCTCTCCATCACTTGTTATAAAAAACTTTTAAAACTCCAAACCCCCGTTTTGCTAAGGCTATCTCTTCCAAATCGCCTTGTCCCCTCATTGTAATAGCCTAGCAATCCTATCTAGGAATGCCCCCTTGAGTTGGAGAAGAGCCAATCGGAAGTGCAGAGGTAGATATCGAGGTGACAATGGGTAACACCTCTCAGGTTACCACGGCTAGCAGCAATCTTTGGGGCTTTAACTACATGTGCTAGTTTGCATGGTAACAAAGCTAATCTTTGTAAATTTCATTTCTAAAATTTTAGTGTGTTGATGCTCTCAAACTACTAGCATAAGTGTGTTTCCTAGCTCAAGTAACACTTTGTTTAAATTACATGTTCACCATTGCTAGCACCTATACACACAACACATGCTAAGCAGAGCACTGATCAATACTTGGGCAAAATATTTCAAACTAGTAATTGATGTTTTATGGTTAATATTGCTTTTATATTTTGTTCAAAATAAATGGTTAAAAGTTGGTGTTTTGCTTTCATGATATGATCACTTTGATTCAAGACTCAGGAGCAATATATGGCATATGAGAAACAATATTGAGACATTTCGGATTGGGGTAGAAGACATTTCCGGAGTCTATAAAAACCACCAAGGATCTGTCGTTAGGCGAGTAAAACTACGGTTGGAGACCAATATTGGTTGTGAATACAGTAGGTTCTTAAGCGCAGGTCGTGTCCTAGCTAGACTAGGGGACAGTGTTGGCCACCGCTGTAACTCCCGCCAATACCCCATGCGAGTAGTATCGCATTAGACAGAACTTGAACACAGACTTGGAGTCCACATACCTTGCCGCTATATTGAAGACCCCCTTAAGGCACCTGAAACCAACTTATTGATTGTCTTGTCATTGTAGTGCACCGAAAACAGCATTCGAGAAAATCGCTCTTCACATACCTTGGGTAGTCGGGTGGTGTGGCCAAGGGTATAGTGGAATCCTTCTTCGTTAGTGCTCTAAAAGATTGGGCCGAGCATCATTGTTGGACCCCATCAGTAGATCGAAGAGCTATAGTGGCCTGACACTCCTAATTGTCCTAAGCCAGTGTCAGTGGGATACAAATTGTCAAAAAAACCCATATGCATACATGTCATGATTCATATATTATTCATACATGTCATGATTTTCAAACGCTTTTGGTAACTTCCTGTGTGCACACACACACATTGAACATCTTTAGAAGTTATCATGAACCTCAACAAACTAAGGGACCTGCATTTAAAACTCAAATATGAATAAGCCCTTAGCCTAAAATCCTCCAATAGTGTGCTTTCTAATTACCCTAGGCATACTATCCTCCATAAATCAATCAAGTTAGTACTTGAGAAAGCTAGACAACCTCTGGCAAGTATCCAGGAAGGCTTGGTTGGGGACACCTCCCATGGTTAGTCTAGGTTTACTTAGTGAGCTTAGGAGACTTAAAGAGGAAGGAATCTAACCGAGTGACACTTAGGGGTGGATTCCCGAGGTTTTTCCAGGTTAGCAGCCAATTAATCCCTGGAATCTTAAGGCTTCTAGGTTGTGCAACAACAGTGTCTACAGTAGCTAAGTTATGAGTTAATTATGGCTGTGTTATATGTGAAACTCCAACATTTGGTCTTTAGTGGACATTAATCCAAGTTTCAATATCAATTTCATTTTTTTGTATTTATGAATAGAAATAATGACCCTCAATATGACCTCTAATCCTAGATCCTAAATCAGTCATAATGTTCTGACACTAGGAAATGTGAAATATAAGGGCGGTTAAACCTTACTATATCCACAGTGGAACTAGGTGTCTTTATCCAGGTATCAGGAAATAAATCCCCAATTTATGATTGGATCAAGTGAGAAACATTAGAAAATTAGACATAAGACTCTTTGTCTTGCACAAAAGTTATAAATGCCAAGAAAATAAAAGCAGCATGCAAAATGCAATATTGAAGACTAAAGTGGAAATTGCACTTTTCCGTAAGAACATACAAAGAAAGGAAGGTCCTTGACATGAAACACATAGCTTGCAAACTTTTGATCCCAGTGAGAATGGGCTGCTTTCGGAGTGTGATACAGAACCTGCATGGAAAATAAATACAAGATTATTAATACAGTGTCACATTGTTAAGAGATTTTATCTGGTGTAGAAATTATTTTGCATAACATCAATAATGTTTGAAGTATTTATGATAAATACGGCAGAAAGAAGCCTTGAGAAACATTCTTACATAACATCAGAGAAAGTTTCAAAAAGAAATTAATAACCTGGCTCTCCACAGCTAAAGTTGCTATAGGAGCAAGAGTCTCTACCAAAGGGGATAAGAAACGATTCTCTAGCTTCTCAAAGTCCCTGATGCACAGAAACAGAGAGGACTTAGACTCTAGAAGAAACAGCAATCCCCAAAAAGAACAATTCTCGCCTACAAACTTGAACAAAATCAGTAATATGGTTTTATATCTTCCTTCAAACAAAATAAGTAATTGGGTCACATATTAATAGTATATCTTAAATATAAGTGAGGTACTTGGAATGTTATGACAACTTCACTAGAACCATGATATCATCTTTCAAATACACGAGGACAGAAATTACAGATGTTTAAAGTCTTGCATTAATTCTAAAGAAGATAAATAATTCAATAACAAATCTGAACGACACTTGCCTTTATATTTATTTCATGTGTGTATATGTGTTTATGTGTTGTTAATAAAAAAAGCCTGACCAGCTAGGTATCTGATGTTTGCCATGGCTATCTGATGTTTTCCACGGCTAGAAGCCAGCTAGCAGACACCTAGTATACATGTGAACTATAGATCACGATAGCAATGAGCATCCAACCTATTGATCGTGACAGCAATGACCAGCTAACCCTGCATACTACTGAAGGGCTGATCCATGTTTTCTTTGTTTTGTATCTGATATATCATATAACAATTATACGGTTAAATGGATTTACTCCATTTTGGACCCCTTATGTCCAAGGTATGTGTGCTTGTGGGAATTTACCTACTTATGATATATCTTTGGGGTGACTTTGTGCAAGAAGAAATAATGTTGGAATCTTGTTCAGTTAAGCAAAAGGAAGTAGAAGACCCAGCCTTTGTTGGGAGGATAAAGAAGGGAAACAATAAAGGGCATAAGAAGGTAAAGAAGGATGAATCAAGCCAAGGCAAGAAGGATTCGAATAAGGTGAAATGTTTTAGGCATCCAGAGAAGAAAAAAGGGAAGGCCAAGCAGCAAACACAGGTTGCAGGTAGTGCAGATACTGTAGCAAGAACAGATGAGTTAACATCCGAACTTGAAACCACCTTCTCCATAGTCTCTTGTTTATCTTCCAACACTACGTAAAGAGTTGGATGGTATTGTTATCACATTTATAGTAGCCAGGCTACTATATCTTGAATCTTCCAGAACAGTTGTCCCAGGCCAGAGCCTGTCCTTTACATGAGATGAGCATTCAGTGTCACAGTGATGATCATTGGCAGAGTACATTCAGAGGCAGCTAGACTATTTGAAGCAGTTTATCAGAGTATCCATGTCACTTCTGAGACCTCTTCATGATCCCAGAGGGACATTTGTTAGGCCATTGGTTCACTTATCAGAGCAACAGAGCAACCAGCTGATATATATTTTCCTTGCCCTCCAGACAGTCAAGTATTGAAGATCCGGATGCAGATGTGGTTGAGCAGGTATATGGCATGAGATTTGTGCTTATGGTATTTTTTGGTCATCTTAATAGATATGACTTGGCATCATGTAGGTAGGCAATGGTGATCTTTCTATGTTGGTTTCTTATGGACTTGTGATTTGAGCAGTTAAATGGTAGTAGTGTTAAGATTCTGGTATATGCTCACTAGTAGGGTTAGCCTCTATACAAACTAGATCATTCTCCACTTTGTCTGGCATCACTTTCACTTGTCTTCCCATCCATCCATTGTTCCGTACCTACAAGCTTTGACCCTTTAACTAGGATAAGACTAGTGAACCCGAGGACCTTCCCCCGCTGCGACCTCTATGTTTGGACAGCCTCCATGTTTTGCGTGTGTCTCGGCTCTGAAGTGTGTGGCTTTGCTCTCATCCTTGTTGAAGTTGTTATGCATAGTTCACCGAAATTTTATCCCCTAGACTTGAAGCAAGTTATCCTTTGTGAAAAGAAATGCATTAGAATGCATAAATGTTATATCTAAAGGATGCAAGGCCAGTTGTGATTAGTTGTGTTTTTAAACACTTGGCCTAAATCAATGAAATTAATTAAATCTTTTTGTAGCTAGTCAATGGCCAAGGGATGAGCACTCACCCTTTGTATGGTGTAAGGCCATTTGCCCCTATAGGGCAATAGGTGGTAACTCCATCGCACCTATGGACAGTGGTGTGCAATGGTGGTAGGAGCGAGTCATTATCTGGGGCCAGCAAGGCTATCCAGGGCACCTGCCTTTGGAGGTTGGCTAGTGAAGAAAGATTGTCTCAATGTATCTTGAAAGTGAAATGAAAGTTATACTATGAATCCAATGTAGGATACTTGTTAGAGTCGACAGGGTGCCTTTCAAGCACTTTATTCCATTTGTGAGACACTTCCCTTCCCTAGTGTTCGCTTGTCCAACAAATGTCACTGTGGTCCCCTATGTTCCTGTTATCACACAAAGTGTAGCTACCCACTAAAGGTATCCTATCCGAGACAGTAGAGGTGAGGTAGCTAACCGATGACACCGCAAGGGCCTCGTCCGCTACGAATGAAAGGTAGTTGTCACACCTGACGAGCTCTATGATCAAGGGGGAGACCCTGCTCGCGAACCTACTCAAGACACTCTAAAGGGGTTTGCAATGAATACAAGAGGTAAATAATGAGTAAGTCTAGATCTAGAGAATGAATGTAGTAGGCAAGGTTAGGACAAAGTTGGGAAGGCTTACTAATAAGGAAAATTACCCAACTTATAGTAGAATATACCACAATGAGTTAAATAACGTAGATCTAGTCTAAATAAGGAAAACCCTAATTAGATCCACCTAGGGTTTATGTAATTATCGATGAAGTGGACGAAAAAAAGTAGATCGAAACAAGAAATGACTAGATCTGGAGGCTTGAAGGATAGATCTATTGATTTGGAGTGGGTTCAAGCATACCCAACTAATAGATCTGAAAAGTTGACCAACGGCCCAAGGAGGGCGCCCCACCTAGAGAATACTAGTGCTAGATCCAAGGGTAAATGGAGTCGGATTTAAGCGAAACTTTAGATCTAGGGTTTAAACAATTATTCCTAAGTGGGTTTTGATGGCCGCCATCAAATAAGTACCCGATCTATCAGATCTACAAAGCTATGGTTTGAAAGAAGAGGGTTTTATGGTAACAATTGGACTAAGCCCCAGAAAAACAAAATAGAAGCAAACATACCTGGAAATACTTGCTACTAACCTTGTATGATGATGATCTTGCCTCTCCGATCAATTACCAGCATTTTCTATGCCTCTCCAAGTGAAGTCGCTATCCCTCCAAGATGACAAGCACTCCCTCCTCTTGCAAAAGAGATCTATAATGTAAGAACCAATTTGCAAAAAGAGAGATGAAATGACGAAGAAAATGAATCCAAGAACATCAAGATGGCCACAATACACAATAAAGATACTCCCTCAATCAATGGCGATTTAGGAGAATGCTATGGATCTCAGTCACAATAGCGCCCCCAACCAAGTCGCTTCCTTCACCAAGAGGACGACACCCTGCAAAAAGTGTTAGAAATGCATAGATCCGCAAGAATAGTAGAGAGAATAAGACTTTCCAATCTCCATACAAGACATTCGAAAAAGCTTCCAAGAGTTTTTGCAAAAATATTCTATTATTCCAAGAGCTCTAGAGCCAAAAGTCCCTTTTACAATGAGAGAGCATCTCAATATATAGACCTCTCCAATACACAAAACCTAGATCCAAAAAGATCAAGGGCCAAGATCAAAAGATAGAATCACTCTAATCAACGGATAAAATTAGTCGGATAGCTAATACATGGATCCACTCACTAACAAAGGGGGGGTGCACCCACAAAAAGTGCCCAAGGAGGGGCGCACCACATAAAAAATGTGAAAAAACATGACATAGCACATGGTGGGGGCTAGGAGGAGACACAAATCCTTCTCTAGTATGGCCCCATGCAACAATAACAAGGTATATTCATCAATCATAACAAGGAGTGACCAAAATCACTAGGACGTCCTCCTCAAAATACATCAAAAACACCCCCAAAGTGGAGAATGCTAAGACGTGTGGACCCCATGAAGAGTGAAATTGATGTCGGATGATAAAGGTGACCCCAACACTATGCCTCAAATCAATTCCATGCCATTTCCTTGCCTCAATTGCCCAAATCGATTTCTTTATTAGCCATTTTCAACATCAAAATAATGCCTGAAGAACATAAAACTGCTCATATCTCACTGGTGACTGAACCTGGACGTCAACTGACTGCAAAAATGGATCAGACACCATAGCAATATGGTATCATTGACTAGCTACACTCTATGTGCCCCTCTAGCACCCTAGGAGATCTCACCATTAACTGAAAATCATTTTATTTTAATTTTCTAGGGTTGAACTGCTGCAAACTGATAAAATGACCTATATCTCATCTTTAAGTTCCTGAAACTAAAAACTGGGTGCATCAATGAACTCAGAATGTCCAAATCTACTAGGAATGAGTAACCATACACCATATGTCCAACAAAAATGTACATCAGAGGCCCCATCCATGTCGGAACCATAATAATAGTAAAGCCTATAACTGTTGGTAATCATGAAAATAACACAAGCCATCATAATAAACCATCGTCTGAAGCATGAATATGTCTAACGGACACTAATAGACCCACAAATAATCATCAGCCAAAACTCATCCCAGACCCTGCTACTGACTTGGTCAAACTAGGTTGACCAAGTCAAGAATGATCAAATGATGACCCAAATGCTAATCTTTGATACTGCAAAGTACAAAATGGATATGCATGCTCAATTATCTATGTCAAGTTTCAACAGTAAGACTTCAAGTATAAGTAGCCTCGATTGGCGATTATAAGCACACACATACTATATATATATATATATATATATATATATATAAGTCAAAGTAGTCAGTTGCTTTAAATAAGAACTTCCAGTGTATACTCATTTATTGATTTGGTCATTTTGCTAGTCAAGGGTGAAAGTGAATAAAACAAGGTAAAGTCAAGGGAATGACTTGACACTGTAAGCATCTAGGATGAAGGAAAAGGGGATCCACACAACACATAAGTTGGACTAGGTGAACAATAGGGAATGGCAGTATCTCAGAGATGGGTGGAATAACGAGAATGCTCCACTAAACTCTAAACAAGCAACCTTTTTAAAACAATTATTTGCACAGCAAAAGACACTAGCTAACCTCCAAAGGCAGGTGCCCTGGAAAGCCTTCTAGGCTTCTAGAAAATGACAAAGACATAACCTTGACAAGTCAGTCTCACCCTGTAGCCCTGTAGGGGCAAATGAGTCGTACATTATACAATGAATGAGTGCTCATCTGTTGGCCATCAACTCTTTTAAAACATTTCATTTAACTTACCATCCTCCAAGAGCAGGTGCCCTGAATAGCCTTGCGGGGCTCAGATAATGACTCGTTATGACCTCCATTGCCTGCCACCATCCATAGGTGCGATGGAGTGACCACCTTGTTGTCCTTTGGGGGCAAACGACCTCACATCATACAAAGGATGAGTGCTTGTCTCTTGGCAACTGGCTAACTTTATATTTTATTTACAAAAGTGTTTAAAAACACTTTTGTTTTTGCTGGCTAGGCATCTATTTATAATAAGCATTTAAGTTCTGATGCCTTAGTGTCTAAAGACACTTTTGGTAAGACTACTTGTGTTCAAGACCTAGAGGAAGACCATCTCTACGATAAGAATCACACAAACCAACACCGAGACATAATTTAAACATGGAGACCTATTCCAGCATAGAGGTGAAGGTGGGGGAAATCCTAGATGTCACTAGTCAAGTTACAAGTCAGGGTTCAATAAAAGAAGGGAAGGCAACGGATGGATGGAGACAGTGAAGGTGGTTCCAAGGCTAGCAAGTTGTGTCCCCTAAGGGAAATGACCAAATCCATACCAGAAGTAGGGCACAACCAATGAGTCTACAAAAGAATTTCTTGGACATAGCAACTAGATCACTTATACTTTAGATTCCAATAAAAACAATAAAATATAGCCAACATACAACCACTATTAACCAAGTCTCACTACTAAAATAGAAAACAAAGCAAAAACAAAATCCATATGCACAAATCCATATATCACCTAGGTCATGTACCTACATCTGATCTGAACAATATGAAGGGCACTGAAACACTGTTGTTGCTAAACATCATGGGAACTGTCATAAATCTGCTCTGGGTCACGAAAATGGCTAACTCAGTCATCAAAATTGGGGTCATGAGGCTCAGTCATGGCATAGAACTAGTCAAACTAAATGCTCTGGATCTACTGAATGAAAGTGATCATCAACTGGAAGCTCTTCATCTGCTGATCTCAAAGTAAAGGACAGGCTCAAAGAAATGCTCAGGACTGCTCAAGAACAATGGTAACCCAGCTACTACATATGTGACAACATCTGGCTCCAACTGGGACAGGTGCTCTAAAGGAGAGAGCGCATGAGAACCTCAGAAATCTCTAGTCCGCAGCAACGCTCACCCATCATCAAACATGCACTCAATCAACTGCTCCATCTTCAACAAAACATGTTTCTACACATCATGAAAACAGCGCTACCGAGCAGTACATGTGGCATAATATAAAATAAAATGTTGGAAATAAAATCTTGAAAAGTAAATGCGGAAAGTAGACGCTGAAATAAAAAACTAATCTAGGAACTGTTAAGCAGTTGCAAAATTTACTAGGCAGAAAACTCATTCAGAAGACAAACAAGGGCCAGCCTCAATGGACTAAAAGAATCAAACTGAAAAACAAAGATTCAGGACTATGCAACACTCAGAAAAAGAAAAGACTCAAACCTACTACTCAAGTGAGCTTATTTAATACTACCTACCCTACTTTAACCATTCGTTGAGCGGATCAATTTGTCTTTCTTTACAGTTAATGATACCACAAGTCGAAGATGGCTTAGAAGTAATGTTAACGAAAATTGATACCACAAGTTAATGATACTACAAGTCAAAGATGGCTTAGAAGTAATGTTAACGAAAATTGAAGCCATTCTAACTTGTTGTTTGAAGATCAAAGAAAGACAAGGGTAAGGCGAAATGAAATCGTGCCAAAGATGAGATTGACTATTGCACACTTTTATCCAAAGACCAATAGGATCATAAAATTATGCAAGTTTAAATTTGATGAAAGAAAAGAATACGACACATGATTCGCCCCTCCTAGGCTATCTTTGTTTCCCTCATCTTTCTAGTTAGCACACTCAATCATCTTCACATTATGATTAATGGTGAAACAAACTGGGGACAAGTTAGAGATTAATAAACCAGAAATCGAGATTAACCCCATTTGTTGTTTAAAGATTGAGAAAATATGGAATTGATCTTTATAAAGCTTTTCAATCACCCAATCAAAGGAATTAGCAAAATTGAAAGCATTATGCACCTAGGATGACTGAAAAAGGAGATGAAATGTTTTAGCATTTACCACTTGGCACCCCTGAGACTTTTTACTGAAAATTTCGCAAGTTAAAACTTGATTGGAACACGAAATCACACAAGAAGACTTCAAAAGATGGGATGGGAGAGTGGATTGAGAACATGTATTCTCCTTGTAATTTATAGTAATTGATCTTGGAATTTGAGAGGGAAAGGTTTTTAAATCAATAACACTCTCAAATTTCGGAACAGGGAGAAATTTCACATCGTGAGAATAAGAAAGGATCGCCTTATCAAGATCGAGGACTGAATGAGGGATATTATCATAATTAAGTGAACCATTCCTTGAGGATTCTTTGTAAAGAAGTGGACAACTTGAGAGTTGTAACAAAGAACACTCTTGGTCAAATTCACTCATAAGTAATTGTTCTTCGTTAGATTTGTCGTTATACTCATTCATTTGGCAAGAAGGTAAATTGATAAGATTATTTTTAGGTTCATTATCATCCTCACACATTTTTATAATTGACTCCTCAAATGAAGTTTGCTTATCATTTTGATCTTCTTCTTTTCGAATAATATGACTGGGATTAGATTTGGAATTTTGATCAATTGAACATTGATTTGAAGTTTAATCAACCAAACAATGATTGTAGAATTGCTCCTTAGAGAGATCTTCGGTAGACTCAAAGATAGGATGCTCAACTTTGGATTTTTCTTTATGATGATCAATGAGCTCCCCTCCATTAGTCAGATCTAGCTCTATGCCTTCTTTACGTAATGATGACAAAGTATCTCGTATGATTCAATTAATGTCATGTTCAATTTCATTTTGAGATCTATCGTGGTTATTCCTAAGATACTCTGTGACATTTCTATTGATTAACGACTCACTCATAAACTTAATCAAAGGCACACTCACCATTAGTTCAGGAGAGGAGAAATCGAATTGATACGAACAATCTTTACTTATATCATCGCCATTATCCTGATCACCTTCATCAAATTGATCCTCAGCATCACTCATTGCTTGACTGAGGCTCTAAAGGGTCATCAATGTTCTCACCCCATTCCTCTATTAGCGAGTTAGTAAACATATCATAACCAGTGATGGATCTCGGTGCTAAATGATCAAACCACAATCGGGCCTCCCCATCTAAGGATGCACCAAGGGCCCGCATGTAAACATCTTCATCATCCGCACCTCTAACTTCCATATGATCCCAAAGTATTTGCAAATGATCTTCAATAGATATGGCATTGTTTCCATAGAAATAAGGCAACTTTCTAATGTAATCCTTTGGCATAAAGTGAGGCGCACCATTTATTTCAGAGAAGTCAAAAGGAGATGGCTTAGCTTGTAATCTAACTACTTTGGCTTCTCTACCTGGGATTTGATTTGAATGTCTAACTGGATTATGAGAGTCATTCAACCGGCTGCTCTGATTGCAAGGCCTTGGTTGGGTTTGATGCTTACTGTCGCTGCCTTTCACACACCTGGGGGAGAATGTGGCAAAAATCTTCAAGCCACTCGGTGTGTCCTTGGGGGAAAGTCTCGAGTGAAGGCTGTCACCTTGTTCTTGACTCCTCCATTTAGGCCAACTCCTAACGAAGCCAAGGGGGGTAGACCCTATTTAGTTGCTAAGGTTGTTAAGGCTTTAGTGTAATGGTGAAGATTGAATTATTTAGGAGTTTGATGAAAGTAAATACTAACACAAGATATTGCAACAGGATTTGAATCACAACAACATAAAAATCAATGCATGATATATAAAGCACATAAAAACAGATGATTTATATAATGTAAAGAACCAGTGCCAAATGGAGTACACAGATAAAGGTGTTGTTGTATTGCTGAAATAAAAATATTGCAAGTGCTCTTGGTCAAATTTTAAATTAACGTGGAGATGAGTTGATTAACTTAAGGGAAAAGGAACTCCAAATATACCCGAAGGTACGAGGAGTATGTCTAAAATCTGTATCCGATGCGGCTCCCCACAAGGAATATCCGGGCTGGTTGGACTCTCTAAGACATGTTCAACACTACACCAACAAGGGTGTAGCCTAACGGTGTCTCGAGGCCGCTACCCAGTTGTTCCCACTTCCTTTGTGGATTTTTCCACCGCAACGGATTAACTCGAGGTGTTGGATTTTCGCCTGGGAAGTTAATTGGGACATGAAAACTAATTAATCTAGTCACCCACATTGCTTTTAATGCAGCCAACTGTTCAGACGAACCGCAGCGGTGCAGAGCATACAAAACAGAGTCTAAAGGATTTTAAAGATTTATGAATAGCGTTGTTTGTTTAAAAGGCAAAAAGTGACCTCCAAGAATCTATTTCGGTTCAAGTGAACCTCAATCGAGAAAGCAAGGAGAGGTAGATTTTATTTATGTTTTTTAGAGTGAAATTAGCAAGTGCAAGAAAATACAAAGAAAGTTATCTAATTAATCTACCACGAATCTCTTTCCCCTTTCGGGTCACTCGAGAAATCGTGGGGTAAGATGTAGTGTTACTTTGAATATGGAATGATAATATTTTGAAGTATTAAACAAATTATACTATAGATGAATAAAACAAACTAAACTAAAGCAAAAAAGAGAAAAAATAAGAAGTGCAAAAATGGGACATCGACGCAGAGATCCCCTGTGGGGGATGGGGAGTGGGCTCAGAAGAGCCTACTCGAGATCCCTTTTTATTACTCGGTTACAAAGCTTAGAAGAAATTATCTTTGGTCCTTGTTAACTGGGATCCAAAGGCTTACAACAGAGAGAAAAAAGAAGCCTAGCTGTGAGGGGAACTTCTGGGAAGCTCCGGATGTCCAAAAATTGTATTTTCGAGCAAAGTTTCCTTCTCTTTTATTATGGACCTACTAAAAACCAGCAAGCAATATTAGTTTAAAAATGCCCAAAAACACTTTAGAAGTGTCTTTGGAAAATGCAAAAAGTAATGTAAAATTTTCTAAGTTAAAACTATATAAAAAATGCAAAAAACTAAGAAGATTGGGATTGAAACCCAACTTCTTAGGGTCTTGGACAGCCCCTTGCAAGGCCGCCAATAAGGCACTTGATTGCTAGACATTCTTATTATACTCGATCCAAACTACTTTACGCTAGCAAGCTAAAAACATCCTTGAAATGCTTGCGAAGAAAAGTAGATTTGGTACTAGATCTAGATGAAAAAAAGATCAACTTTATAAAAATTTAGATCTAAGCACCAAATAAAACACTTCTATAAACTAGATCTAAGGAAGATATTTATCTTAAGCATATAGATCTAAAGTATAGAAGTAAGTAACTAAGTATCCAAATGAGAAATTTAAATTTTTGAAGGAAAAAAGGTATGAAGAAAACCCCCTTTGGAAAAGGGCAATTGAAGCTCTGTTGATGGCTTCAAGATGGACAATGTTTCTACAAAGGGTTGGAGAGCAAGAGAAACAAGCAAGATCTCTTGCAAAATCCAACAAAGAACCTGTAAAAGCCTTCACACTTGCATAACACTTGTCAAATCATATAGTAAAAGTCTAATGTTGAAGACAAAGAGAGCATACTCATAAACAAATAAGCATACAAATCCTAAATCTTAAACATAGATCTTCTAAATGAATAATGAAGCAACACTATCCACTCCTGTTGATTAATACTAATCTTTCTTTAGGCCATAGATTGACAAGAAAAAATAGCAAATGCAAAGAACAACTCCTACAGTTGCCTCAATGCACATATGAAACAATATTGATCCAGCTGGAAAGAAGACACCACATTGACCTCCAAAGCCTTATTTCATTAGCAAAGTATTCAACAAATTACAAATAGGAGCAAAGGTTCCATACACTTCTTGCTAGTCCTCAGAATTTTCGAACATTTTAACACTTGGAGCAACCGCTATCAACATACCATTTACCAGCGCTGTAATTCTGAGCTTGAAGAGCAATTCCACATTCGTAGTTGTTCTTGATTTTGATCCATACCTTGTTGGACATTTCCTCATTTCTTACTGTCGGTAACTTCATTCTGCAATCTTTGGTTATATGTCCAAAGTTGTTACACTTGTAACATTCTATTTATGATCTCAAGGGACCAAATCGGTTACTATATTGTGGTCGTCTAAGGCTTGCATGGTTATTCCTTGTTTCAAAAATTCTTCTTTGAAAACAATTTACATATTTGTGTACAAATCTTCCACATGTAAAGCAATGCCCATAAAAGAGATATCCATACCTGGGAACATATGAAAGAGGTGCTCTTTTGTGATCTGGTCTCTCTGTTGGCCCTCCTTTTGATATGGGTTGTTCTGGTTGATATTCGAACTCTTCTTCATTTGTGGAGTTCTTGACAACTTCTGCATAACTTCTTGGCTTCTCTTCATTATCTGTCAACATTGAGCTTGAGGCTTCATTGGTATTTTGTTTGTATCCTATACCGGTCTCGTCAAAGAATGGCTTCTGATTACTGATGATTTGTTCTAGAACCTTGGAGTTGTTTTCATAACCTTTTGCGATATCTTTCGTCTGCAACTTGTTCTTCAGAGATACTATCTCAGCCTCACGATTTTCCTTTTCTTTTATATTTTCCATTAGTTGTTAAAAAAGAGAGTCTTCAATTCTTTTGGCTTCTTCCAGTTTGGTTTTCAGGTCAACAATGGTTTGTTCAAACCGTTGTGCCTCTTCCTTAAGCATCATGTTTTCCTTCCTGACTTTCTTTAGCTCTTTCAAGGCGTTTACAAGTTTTGCCTCAAGATCTACTTCTCCCTCATCTTCGGATTCTTCATTACCATTAGGATCCTCATTTGAGTTTATTGCCATAAAGAGTACCTTATCTAGTTCACCGTCATCATCAGAATCACTGTCAATGTTATTGTCGAAGTCACCACTGGATAAGTTGTTGTCCCTTTTTGTATAGAGACTTTTCTTCTTTGCAAACTTCGTTATGTTCTTATTCTTGTAATTATTGTACTTCTTGTAGGGTCTAAAGTTGTCATCCTCATCACTATCTGAGTTCTTTGCATACGGACATTTAGCAACAAAATGACTTATCTTTCCACATTAGAAGCATTTAAGAGGTAACTTACCTTTGTATTTGCCAGTGCCTCTCTTCAATCTTCCAGCAAAGTTAGCTATTTCTTAATCATTAGATTCATCGCTTGTTGGCTTGTCCTTTGTTGATTTGTTCTTCCCGACTTGTTTGGAGGAGACCTTAAAAGTTGCTTCCTTCCTTGGTGTGTCTTCGTCTTCAATTCTCATTTCGGAAGCCACAAGAGTTCCATGCAGCTGATCAACCATCATAGTCTTTAGATCTGTTCTTTCTTCCAGAGTAGAGATCTTAAGGTTGAACCTTTTGGGAAGAGTCCTCAGAATTTTTCGAACCACTATGGCCTCATCAACTTCTTCACCTGATCCTCGGATGGTATTCACAAGTTGATCAACTCGAAGAATATAGGCTGTTATGTCTTCATCTTCATTCGTCCTTAGCTGTTCAAATTGTCCTCTATATGTTTGAAGTTTGGCTTCCTTAACTTTGCTATCTCCTTCATATGTGGTTTGGATTTTGTCCCACATTTCCTTTGCAGAGGAGCAGTGCATCACTTTGTTGAAGACAGATTCATTTATAGCACTTAGAAGGTGATTTATGGCCTTTGAGTTGTTGTTGTATTGAGTCAACTCAGTTGCATCTGTTGGTACGGTCTGTGGTACCTTGCACCCATTCTCGAAACTTTGCCATATTTCTATTCCTTGAGCTTCTATGAAAGCTCTCATCCTTATGCTCCAAAATGCATAGTTGCTTCCATCAAACAAGGGTGTTCCAGTTTTGCTTTGTTTAGCAATCTTGCCCATGATTGCCTTCAAACGGTTAGTCTGTTCTGAAGGAACCTGCTCTGATACCGATTGTTGAAATACTGGGAGGGGGGTGAATCAATATTTGCACAATATAAAATTTTAATCAAAAGCAAGTTGCTAATCACCAATCACAACATATCATCAATGTGTATGAAAATAACAGACTGCACAATACACAGTAATTTTTTACGTGGAAACCCAAGTCCTGGGGGTAAAACCACGGAAGCCTTTTAAATTAGTTTTCCAAAAATAACTGGAAGGAGGCAACAACCCCCTTATTTACAAAGACTTCAATTTTCCAACTGCAACTGGAAGGAGGCAACAACCCCCTTATTTACAAAGAATTCAATTTTCCAGCTGCAACTGGAAGGAGGCTGCGACCCCCTTATTTACAGACTACAATCTGAAGGAAGCTTCAACTCTCTAGTTTTCCGGCTACAACCTCCTTTCCTTGCCCCGTCCTGCCACCCATATAAGAAGATAGAAAGTGCCGAACCTGTGGACCTGTCACATACCACCCCCTTATTTACAGGCTACAACCTGAAGGAAGCTTCAACTCCCTAGTTTTCCGGCTACAACCTGCTTTCCTTGCCCCGTCCTGCCACCCAGATAAGAAGATAGAAAGTGCCGAACCTGTGGACCTGTCACATACCAAACCCTGTACTTCCTCTGCTCTCTAATCGCTGCCAAATCATATATCGCTGCCAAATCATATATCACTGTCAAATCCAATCACTGAAGTGGCTCTGCGCTTCTGTTACTGAACATCATCATAGGAAATGCATCAACAGTATAATGTGTATATTAACATAGAGTGCATCATTACTTTACCATATCAATATACCATCATAGTTCATCACTGCTTACTCATCATACAGCATACCTCACCCAACACAAGCTGTATACTCTTCACATAACACTGTATATACTTTACACAATCCTGTATATCAGTATACCACAGCATACTATTGTACTGTATACTGTATACACACTACTCACATGCTCTTGTACATAATTATTCACTCACTACACTGTTCACATACTGTTGTGTTTACTTGCAATCTTCATACACTGTGACTACTCTTGTACACACTCTACTGTACATTATATTGTACACTATGTACACTCTAATGTATTTTACTGTACACTATGTACACATATTCTTGTACTCTACTTGTTCACATGCACATGTACACACTACAATATATTATGTTTGTACATACCTTGTCATTTGAACTTTTTGTAGAGATAACCCCAAAAACTCAGACCCCAACCTCTGACCGTGTGGATGCCTTTTAGACTCAGACTGTAAAGACCTCAAACTCTGGTCTATACAACTCAGGACTGTAACAAACAAAGGTAGCAGTGATAAGGCTTCAACAGTTTACTTCACCAAAAACAATTTTGGATCTGTAGTGGATCATGGCAGCAGTACAAACTCGGATTTCAAAAAGGGTTGACTGTGTTAAACTCTAACCAAAGTCTGTGGAAGAATTCGGATGCTTTCTGCTCCCAGCGAATTAAACCTTAGATAAGCTGCAAAAGGGTGTATCTCTGAACAAAACTGGGTATGCTGCTACTGTGGAGAATTCGGGCCTGTTTTCTTATGCTGCTGCAATTTACTCCTCAGTCAAGACCACCGAAGGTACAGTTCACTATGTTATGCGTTGATGAAGGAAATGTGACAAGTTTTGGTGTATTTATACACTTATTGGATGTTAAGCAAAAGGATAGGACCGACCTCTTATGGAGGATAATTAATGTTTTAATATTAAAAATTTTATAACATATTGGGGCCAACTACTAGGAGGGGTTGTAAAGTGGTCAATCAAAGGTAGTTGGGTTTTAATTCTTTAAAAAAGTTTTCAACGTTGGATCTATTATATAATTATATAAAAAAAAAACATTTTATTTATAAAGGGTCTTTCCTTAGTCATAAGTTTAGGGTTTTATGTTTTATTAATTTTAACATGTTTTAAATATTACAACTTAATTGATATTTTTAATTATATTTTACTTCTTTAGAGATCTAACCAATGTGTGTGTGCCCATATATAAAAAAAATTAATACTTTATTACTTGTTACAAGTTTTATTAGGGTTTTATATGTTAGGGCATCTTTGTATAATGTTGGGGTATTACTAATGTTTTAAGGGCAAGGCATGGGGTAAATTGTAGGTTTAGGGATCAAAGGTAAAGGGTTTTAGGGACTTTAGTTAGGTCAACAAGGTTGCCACATGCTTTATAAACACGACCCTCAAGGTGTGGGGGTGCCTAGGCTTCTCCTAGGGTACCATGACCTCCATCAAACACAAATGACCACTGAAAGGATCATTTGGACTCTTGCAACGCCTTCAACCCAATAAGGACACAATCTAGGGTAATAGGGCAAGGTTGAGGTACTGAGGAACCCTAAGAAACAACTGGGGAACAATAAGACAACTTAGGGGTACTTGAACACTCTACAAGGTGTACAGGGATTTTGGCAATGTCCCAAGGGCTCCAAGGGCTTCAGACTTGGGCTTGGACAAGGTCAAAAGGTCTCCTTAGACACAGACACTTACTTAACCCTCAGGGGTTCCTGTTGGCATCAATGACAATTTAGTCAACAAAAACAGGTTCTAAAGGAGTATCTTGATCCATTGGATCATCATTATGACCTTCCTCCCTCTGAATATCATAACCTGAACTTTCGGCTATTAAAGATTTTGGTTCTTCTGTTTCGGCCTCAATTTGGAGCTCTCTAGAGCGCTTGAATGCAGCTTCCTCATGGAAGGTTACATCTTTGCTCACTTCAATTTTTCTTTGACTTGGATCATATATCTTGTAAGCCTTAGAAACCTTGTTGTATCCTACAAATATCCCTTTATTGCTTGAAGGTTCCATCTTAGTCCTTTTTTCCTTAGCCACATGAATGTAGACAGGACAACTGAAGACCCTAGAGGGTCCTACTTCTGGTTTTATACCAGTAAAGACTTCTTCAGGGGTTTTATCCTTTAGGATTGCATGAGGGCACCTATTCTGTGTTGATTTTTGTACCTTGTCAGGAGTTCCCTAAGTGACTTTATTTTGCCTGAGTCACTTAAAAGGGAAAATGTGACCCTCACACTAAAGTCACTTAAATGTGACTTTATGACTAAAGTCACTTTTTATAAAGTGAGTAAGTGAGTGAATTTATTTATGAGAAATAAATAAATGAGATATTCACTCTCACTGTGATGTTATAAAAAGGAGTGAGGGAGGCAAAAGTCAAAATAGATTTCATTTTTACAGATGAAGGAGAGGAGAGCTCAAGGAGGTCGATTTTCCCAAGGAGGTCAAATTCCAAGTTAGGGTTGA
>LPNX010344728.1:36496-52127 GCA_001517045.1 Pseudotsuga menziesii | reverse complement strand
TATAAGTTTCATCATACTAAATTATTTATTTTAATAAGGTGTTCATGAAAGTACTTTGTTTATTCTAATTAGGTGTTTATGAAAGTAGTAGCTTTTTTATTAACAAAATTGTGGCCTGGTTCTTGAATGAGTAGTAAAAAATGTGGATTGGTGATTGGATGAGTAAAAAAATAATTAATATGAATAAATGATATTTTGAAATTGTTTTTAAGGTTATAATCTAAAAGAAGAAAGAAAAGAAAATTAATTTATTTTTTAAAAGTTAGTACTCCTTATTCTTCCATATGTCGATTAAAAATGAAAACTTTAATATCAGAGTAAATAGCATTTCAAAATTATTTATATAATTGATAAAATTAGAATATATATATATATATATATATATGATAAAAACTAGTCATCCCACATTGATTGTGAGGTTTGGTCCAAACTGAGATGTAAACCGTCATATGTTATGATCCATATGCTATAGGGGGTGTCCATAGGGCTAGTCACCCTCCTCCAAGTACTGGCTTACAATAATAATAATGATGATGCCACTAAAACATAGATATGTCAAATAAATGGCATTTTGAAATTGTTTCATGTTGGTTGTAAGGATTTGTTTACAATAAGATACCAATCCTAGCGTTTATGGTACTTCATCCTCCCTCTTTGTGACTGAGGAAATAATCTTACCCCACACTCACACGCTTAAGAGAAGAATGGGTGTGTTGGGCCAACACACCCACCACAAAACCTTAGTGGACTTTGTGTAATATCATCTACCATTCCAGCCAACCATTAGGGTTATCACAGTTGTTTATCAATATCACATTTTTATATTTGGGTAAAGGACTTTTTGTTTTCATTTTTATTATTATTTTAAGCGTCGTATTATCATGATATGACAAACATGTATTTTCCACATTTTAGAGGTATTTATAAAGAGCGAGGTTGGATTTGAATACCCAAATTATAATCATTTGGCAAAGAAACCACAATATGGGGTATGTATTATGCCGAAGTAGATTAGGGTTTGCACATGGGCCCCAATTGCAAACATAAGTACAAGTGGCTCACAAGAAACAAACATGACATTGTCAGACTTGAACCCTGGCAGGGGAATAATATTGCCCCACTTTCATTGACCTAAGAAACCCTTGTTTACTTAAGATATATGATTTTAGATATCCATATATTAGTGTTGTTGTAAATGTGACTTCAGAAGAGATTCTTCATTTTTGTTGTATTATTATTTTATTATCGTCTTGGTATTGTTGTACCTCCTTCGAATAGTTTTTCCGATATCTTTTTCCTTCGTTCGGAGATGTTATTATTATACTTGATCATGTAAGAATATCGAGGTAAAACCTTTGTTGTAATTCGGGGTAATAGTCCCCAAAATAATAAGTGTAAAATGTATTTTTGAGTCTTCCTAGGAGAAGTCGGCCCTACCAAGTTAAGAAGTCGGCCTTATTGGGGTTTTAGGCCACCCACATGAATAATATAAATAGGGAGGTGCCCTCCCTCATTTGGACACACATAAAACACAAGTAAGTTCTCTCCAAGAGAGAGAAAGACAAGTTCGTTGGGGTAGAAGAAGAAGAAGCTGTAGAAGTTATCTTATCTTTGGGTTTTTTGTCTTTGTTTGACATTGTACTAAGTGACGAATCTATACATAAGAAGTTGATGGGTTTTCTCCCTTGTGGTTTCATAGGATAAAATATTTGCGTCTTTCTTTCATGATGTGCTTATCTATCTTTCAGTGTTCCTATTACATTAGATTAAAGATCTAACTTATTTGAATTAAAGTGCAAACTCTAACATGGTATCAGAGCCACACTAAAAGAAGGCCCTGTGCAGTTGCAGAAACTAGGGCTTCCAAGTTATAACACTTTTCTTCATAAACTTTCCATAATAGTAGGCCAAGCCAACTCACCTCAAGGAAGCACATATTTTGGTGGAGACAGATTCCAGTTTGGAGAAGTTTCATTTTCTACTGTGCCACGTTGCAGGAAGAAACTAGGGCATCAAGTTTTTGGAGCTTCCCTCCACAAAATTTGGAAAAAGGATACCACTGGACAAGTCACCTTAAGGAGGCACATCTTTCTATCCAGACAGAAGATCAATATTCAAGTTTGAAAAATTAGGGTTTCTTTTCCAAACCCTAGGTTAGACAGGTCAAGGAACAGTTTGGGCATCTCAAATTGGTAAGATCTATTTCTTTATTATTTCCATTTGAGGTTGTCATATTAAGATAATTAATTATACCAAGCTTGAAGGAGATTACAACATCTGAGAATGGAAGTATAGAATTTCTCTTATCCTATAAGAGAATGACTTGGATACATATGCCACTACAGAGGTTCCAGAACAGAAGGAGAAGAGGCTAAGGCTACTCATGAGAAGAACATAATCAAAGCCAAAAGGATCATTGCAAACTCCATCAAAGATAATCTCATCCCTCATGTCCAATCATTAAACACTCCCAAGTAGATGTTCAATGTTTTGACCAAGCTATATGAAGGGAAGAACATCAACCAAAAGATGAGTTTGAGGAATCAACTCAAGAATGTGAAGATCCAACACTAAAAAACCGTCCAGTCTTATTTCACAAGGGTATCTCAAATCAAGGAGCAACTTGAGGCCATTGAAGAAAATGTTGAACAAGGAGAGATCGTGATGACTACCTTGAATGGTCTCCCAGGCCATGGAGCTCATTCATCCAAGGGATATGCACCAGGAAGAAGCTAATCAGGTTCAACATATTGTGGGAGGAATGCACTCAAGAAGAAGCTCGATTAGTGTCAAGAGAAGAGAATATGGGAGATGATGATGATCAAGCTCTAACAGTTCATACAAAGAAGGATAAAAGCAAGAGGGAGGATCACCTTCACAAAAGACCAAAAAGATTCCAAAAGAATCATACATCTCAAAAGGACTATTCCAATTTTAGATGCTTCACATGTGGTGAAAAAGGGCACTTTGCAAGAGACTGCCCCAGAAACAAAGGATCCACCAAGGCAAACAAGAAGAAGAGACATCATGCACATATTGTTGAAGATGATGAACCCGCAAACGAAAGAACAAGAGAAGATTCTTCAAGTGATGAAGAATATGTTTAAATCTTAGCTCTTACATGTACAGTCTCCCATGGAAGTAATGATTGCCTTGTAGATAGTGGAGCTTCCAAGCACATGACAGGGTACAAAATTTGTTTTATCAACTTGTTAGAACATGAGTCACCTCACAAGGTGAAACTTGGAGATGACTACTAGTATCACATAAAAGAGAGTGGAGAAACTTCTTACAAGTTGGATTCAAGCAAATCAATGAAGACGAAGGATGTGCTCTATGTACCAGGTTTGAAGAAAAATCTCCTCTCCATCTCAACTCTAGATGCCAGAGGATTTCATGTTGCATTTGTTGATTACTAAGTACTCATGTGGCCAAGAGGCAAGACAATAGATGATGCAACAATAATTGAGGAGCAAGAGGAAGGCCTGTACAAGTTGAAGGGACTACCAAAATAAGCATTGGTTCATGACTTTATGGAACCAAGCGAACTATGGCACCGAAGGCTTGCACATGTACACTATTGAGCACTACCAATTGCAAGCAAGGTAGTATCAAGTCTACTCGATATTCAAGCAAAACATGAAGGCATTTGCAAAGGATGTACACAAGGGAAGAATGTAAAGAAACCATTTCCAAGCAATGAAAGCAATTCAAAAGAATTTTTTGAGATAATCCACTCAGATGTATGTGGCCCCATGTCATCCAAATCCTTAAGCGGGTATGTGTATTGTGTTTCTTTCATAGATGATTATTCTCATAAAACATGGATTTATTTCTTGAAAAGCAAAGACGAAGTTTTCAGTAAGTTCGAGGAATTCAAATCCTTGGTAGAGAGTCACACAGAGAAGGCATAGATTATGAGGAGACATTTGCACCGGTAGCGAGATGCACTTCCATCAAATCTGTACCAGCCTTAGCTATAGTAATGAAATGGAAGACAAACCAGATGGACTCCAATATAACTTTCTTTAATGGTGTAATTGAGGAGGAAGTGTACGTGGAGTAGCAACTTGGATTTGAAACACATGACAGACAGACTCATGTGTGAAAGTTAAAGAAGGCATTGTACGGTTTGAAGCATGCACCCAGTACATGGTATGAAAGGATGCATAGTTTTCTGGTGACCTTAGGATTTACTAAGAGTAAAGCATATATCGACCTCTACTTCAAGGTTGAGGGTGAAAGACTAGTGATACTCCTACTGTACGTAGATGACATGTTCTTAACAGGTGAGGATGAGCTCATTGTAGATACAAAGAGAAGGCTTGCCACAGAGTTCTGGATGAAGGATCTCAGGATGATGCGCTACTTCTTAGGTTTGTAGGTGTGGGAGAGATCAGATGGGATATTCCTTGGTCAATCAAAGTATACAATAGAGATTCTGATGAGATTTAGAATGATGGATTGCAAGGCCATTGCCACACTCACATAATCAAACTTGAAGCTACTATGTGATGATTCTTCAGAGACAGTTGATGCCACGATAGATAGATGATTGGTTCATTGATGTAATTGACGAACATGAGTCCCAACATATGCTTTATTGTGAACACATTGAACCAGTTTTTGATGGATCCGATATGTGTTCACCTAGTTGCCACAAAGCATATATTGAGGTACGTGAAGGGTACAATTGAGTATGGGCTCAAGTATGCAACGGATCAGAAGATGAACTTGCATGGTTACGTTGATTCAGATTGGGAAGGTAGTGTAATGGATAGGAAAAGCACTTCAAGATTTTGCTTTAGTTTGGGATCTGGTATGATCTCGTGGTTTAGCAAGAAGCAGTCAAGTACAACATTGAGTATAGCTGAGGCAGAGTACATTGCAACATGTTTAGCTAGTTGTGAGGCAGTATGGCTCAGAAAGCTAATATCATATTTTTTGATCGTGAGTTAGATGTGACTTGTATATTATGTGACAACCATAGTTGTATGAAGTTGTTCGAGAATCCAATGTTCCATGACAAGTCGAAGCATATTGAGATTCAGTATCACTATATTCGAGATATGGTGCAGAGAGGAAGAGTGAAGATCCAATATTATGCGACAGACGAGCAGATAGTTGATGTTTTGACCAAGCCTCTAGAGAGAATGAAGCTGGAATACTTTAGGGACAAGCTTGGAGTTATGCAAATCAATGTCCATCGTAAGAGGGAGTGATGATAGACATGATTCAGTATGGGAATGAAGCCCAACCTAGGGATAAGAGCCATTCTGGAGAATGGAGGCACTTGGTCATTTACCAAGATGTTGACTTTGGTGAACCTTCATCCTGGTGCTTAAGAACCTGGTATAGGACCAGGACTTGATCTAGGATCAGGATGTTGAAGTCCTAGATTGGATTTAGCCCTACATCCAGTATGAAAAAGGTTTGGCTATGTAGATGTTGAAGTCCTAGATTGGATCTAGGCCTACATATGTTGACACAACTCTGTCGACAAGGATTCACACTCTGTCAACACCCCTCTTCGATGTGACTCCCTAAAAACAAGCCTAGATAGGTTTTACCCTACCCAGCAACACCTGCGAAGTAGATGCAGTCTCACCCAAGATGCTTGAAGGAGGGCTGCAGGAACCACGTTTCCACAGTAAAGAGGAGGACTTGCGCACTTATTATCTCTCTATCACAGGGTTAACCAAATATCCAAATGAGGGTTTTAATATTTATCATCGGTCGTATTAGAAACCATTCACTATCGTTCACCTTGGATCAGTCATCACATTATCTTATTAATTCCGCAAAGAGATAAACAAGTATGGATTTATTCATTATGCAAAGACATCTCATCATTCATAAACCATCACTGAAGTAGATCACAACATTTAGTTATTTGGATCGCATCATTTAAACCATAAAACAACAAACACAAGATCATAAACAAAGACACAATATTTCCAACATCATCCATCCATGTCATATTACTTCGCTAGTCAGAGCATAGTTCCAAAAATACATCTTTAGGTCGACAGCCTCAGAACTGGACTCAACATAACAGTTTGCATAACATAATATGGTGTTAAAGGTGCCATAAAGATGCTCTAAGACAAAATCCAAGATATGATTCGTAAAAAATCGATCTTCCTACTACATTTCTAAGTCCTTTTATAGGCTTGCGCCTTTACAAAATGGTCCTCATATAACTATATTTCTAGCTAACTCAGACCAAAAACTACAAATATACCCAAGCCAACCACTTGTCGACTTCTTCTCATTACGAAATGTTCTTTGACTTCTGTTGTTGTCGGACCATGCACACCAAATCCGCCTACCAATAGGCCCCCAACACAATCTTGTGGCTCGCCCTCAAGCCACATCAACTAGAAACTGTGTATGTGTTGATCTTGATCTTGAAGTCATCACACTCTTTATGGACTTCATCAATCACTTATTTTTTTCGTCAACTGATTTTTGCGCCATCTTCTACATCTTGCTCCATTGGGTGGTCCTCAACCTTCTTGGTCACTTGCCTACGGCTCTTGTCAGTTATCATTCATGCATTCACAGACTACAGTTTTCATGGCTAATTGTTCGCCAATATATTGAAATTCGTCCAACTGGGTCGTAGTGCCTTCAAATTCGCTGCTTTACTAACCTATACCAGAGGTGGCATCGTTTTGAGGGATACCCACATTACTGTTAGTTGCGCTTTCGCTTCATGGAGTTGTGCATTGAGCTGTTGTAGTTGCTCATCTTGAACCACACTCATCCAGAATTGTGTGGTCGCATCTGCTAATGTTTTTGTCGTTACCTCGTAGTCTTCCATTTGTTCAGCTACATCATTGATCTTCTTCTTCCTCTCTTCAACCTGCTCTGGAAGGGTACTAGGAACTACCAGTGCTTGCATATCCTCGTTCTCTTTCTTTAGTCTGCGATAATCTGTCTGAGTCACAAAATCTTCACCGCTGCGAACATTTCTTCTATAATGTTAGGGATTTTCGAACATGTTATTGTAATAGCTTTCTCTAATCACTCCCGATCATCAAAAGCCTTCACCTTCAACCTCAGTTATGCTTCTTATTTTGCCTTCATCCTTCCAATTTCTTCCTTTGCCGCTGCCACTTGCTCCTATGACTTAACAAGTTAATCGCCTACGATGGTTTCTCGGTTTGTAAGCTCCTAGCTCATTGTCTTTTGCAATCGCACCAGCACATGTGTGGGTAGCTCGTTGATTTCGAAGCTGATGGTATCAAACTGTTGCATCGTGGTGTCAACGTACTCACTGCCCGAATCCAGCACACATGGTGGAACGTGCACAATGCGTACCCTCTTTCTGGTACTAATTTCTACAACTCTTTGTATGACATCAGCTTGTGGAACCATCTCTAATATTGCATTTGTCAAGGTTGTCAACAAATTCTTTACCTGGTGAAAGAACCTAGTGGAGTGGTCCTTCACCTATGCTTCACTCTCAGTGGTTGTCATGTGGATCGCAACAATGATACGACTCAATTGATTGTCCACCATTCTTGGGGTGTTGCTCCCTTCGCCCTGCTTATATATTCGCTTTGTTATGCCCTCTTCAAATTGTCTTTCGACCTCGGAATCCGTTGGAGTCTTGGAATATTCCTCCTGCAATTCCTTATCGATTTATTTCGTTTGCGCCTTCTCTACCGATGTGTCGAGTGGGGGACCTGCCTCAATGTCCGACAGGCCCTTGACACTAACTGGAACTTTCCACTCGATAGGCCACAAATAAATGACGGCGTCGAATTTTTCGTCTGTCAATATGTACAGTGTGGTAAGCCACTGCTTCTTCTCGTCTCATCGTGCTTGAATATGAATGGCGTGTGGGCCCATCGCAAATCTTACAATCCGTCGGTATTTAATCGTCGCCTCGTCAATCATACGTGGAACCTTCCCTGCTGCATGACGTAGTGCATCCTAGTAGAGATAGAACTTAATCACGCTATCAATCATGCACTCCTTTTCATTGATGTACCACAAATTTTGGTACCTTACGCCTCTGCATTCCTAAGCGACTTCGACTTGCATGCCCTGATAATATTGAGGCCCCATCTATCCAACTAGCGCAATTAGAATAAAAAACCAAGAGTAGTTAAAAGGTCGTTTACCCTCTTGAACGAGCATGAAGTCCTTTGTTAGCTTATTTAACAAAAAAAAAGTGACCAGTTCATTTGAACTCCCTCTGCTCACTACTCTGCGCATGCGATGACCCCATAAGTGCATTGGTTTAGGTGGTTTTTTCTTACCATTTTCACAGCCAATATCTTAGTTGTGACTCGAACCGCTTTGTCATTGATTGTGTTAATGACACAAGTCCTCTTGTCTCGCACAACATCATATTTATTCTTCAATTTGGCTACCAGGATCTTGTTGTTGTCCTTGCCACAAAAGTACTGCGACGGGTCAACCCCCTTCATAGGCAACTTCGTAATCCTTGAAATTAACTCAATGGTGACTGGTACTTTGGTGTCAAGCCACAGATAAACTCCATGGAAACAAGCCAATAACTGCTTCACATGGGCATTGGCTTCAGCTGGCCGACCAAAATGTGGCATATGCGTGAGGCCTAACAACCTTGACCGCTACAACCCCATGACCCACTGTTGCGACGTTTGGGTAACCGGTCCTCTATCTCCTTGGGACTGTGACTCAAATGGCTTAGTTGTGCATTATGTGTAGACCAACAGGTCATTATCAATGTATGCCATCTTTGTCAAGAAGGGCACGATGTTCAGTCTGAGGTGTACCCCCTTTGGTGTTGCTGGAATCTTCACATGATACCTCTAGTTCTTGGATATTTTTACATGCCGCGCATCCACTTTCTGGGGTGGGATAAACCCGAGGACATCGTCAACAGTGACACCCATTCCCGATGTGGAATCCTCTCCTCTAGTTATCGACGGACTAGCATGTGCTTCTCCTTCTCCTTCGACCCTGCTAGTACTTCTTGTGGTCATTTTATTCTAAGATGGATACTGGGGCCAATGTGTGCCCCTCTTCTTGCAAGTATCTCACGACAGTTCTTACTTGAGGTTGGGCACCTCCTCTTCAATCAACGTCATCATGGGTGGAGAGTCATGAAAACTTCCACTTGAAATAACCTAAGCCATTGTTGCCACACTGTTACTCACTCAATCTCTCTGCGCTATACTTTGCTAACTCTCTCCGCTTTGATCGTAACTCTCCTAATGGTGCATCCAACTCGTCCCCTATCGATTCTTATAACCTCGAAGCGCTTGTGCGAGTGATTTTGAATCATCACAAACAAATCTACCGCCGATTCTGCAAATCCAATGATCTAATATCCCATAAATGCACGTCTCGTCCATATGCGTCGTCGACTGTCAGGTTTAATTTCCTCATTTATTACCTGATTTGACTTTATCGCACTTCATCCAATGCCGACAATCTGCTTATCCGTTGCGCCTTAGACATCTTTTCTTTTAAAACAACCTTTCTTGCTGTCAGATCCTGCTGTTTGACATTATTCCATCTTTTTTTTTTGCAATGCCGTAAGCATCGTGACACACCTGGCTATCCTGATAGGGATTTAGCCGTCTTCCATTCACTAACTTAGGAAACATTGCGCCATCTAGCTATTGTAATTGTACTGCACCTCCATTGGTAATGAAATGAATGACATAATGTCCTAACCAATGCATTTGTAACTTCCCAGGATGATTTGCGAACTTGTTGTCGTAGAGTAGCACCATATCTCCTTGCTGGAAGTACTTTGATTTGATGTGTCAATCATGCCATGCCTTTTGACGATCATTTTCAACTTGCTGATGAAACCTAGTGATGAATCGATCTTCCTCCATTTGTATTAATTGCATCAGCCATTCCTCCAGTGCTCCTTCGTCACTCATACATGTCACTGCTACAATGCCTAGGCTTGGAACAATATATTACATTGACATCATTGCTTCTTGACCATATACAAGCTTGAATGGTGTTTTTCTTGTTAACCGCTTTCAAAGAAATTTTGCAAAGTTCCAGCCTTTTGTGAAGGTCCTGCTGTAAGTGTTGAATCAAAAGCAGATGAAATTTCATAGATAACTTGCTTACACGTATCCCTTTTGATGATGTCCTTTGTATCAAAGAACATTTCTTTCTTAGCGTCAACATCAAATTGCACCTTCTTTCGAGTCGCCAACCGAATCTGCGGGATTGGACCATCATCTGCAGTTGTCGCATCTCCTCGAGTTATGACCGCAACATCTGCAGATTGCATACTAGGTTTTGCCAAAGTTTTTCCCACAGTCTGTCCTTGATTCTGGTTTTGAGGCTGGTTCACAACCTGGTTTGTGTTCTAGAACGCATTCTGATTCTGGTTTTGCGGTAGCGAAACATTCTTCTCTTGCTGCTTTACGATCAGTTGTGGACAATCTTCAACAATATGATTTGCAGCTGTACAGTAGGTAAATTGCGACAAATTTTTTAGGAAGTCTCGTTGATAATGCCCCAATACTCCACAATTATAGTATTTCACATGTCCATGACCTCCTCCTCCTCCTCGACCATAACCTTCATTTCATACTCCTTGGAATCCTCCACGGAATCCTCCTTATGGCTGATATTGCGGTAGATTAAATTATTGTTGTTGCGGCTGATTGGGCTGTGGTTGAACATATTGCGGTTGAGTATACTGCGACTATTGTGTAGCATACTGCATCTGATTATACTACAGCTGTTGTGGAGCAAACTGTGGTTGTGGTTGCACAAACGATGGTGGATGCTGTGGTGGTGGCCTCTCCAATGATCAGTGTTCTTCTCCCTTCATGTAGTATGTATGAATTGTCCTTTCTTGGAGCATATCATATACACAATCCTTCTCATCATGACCAACAGAGTGACAAAAATTATAGAACAAGTTTGTAGGTTTCAATACTACCTTTTGGAGATATACACATTCCTCATGTCGATGTCCTCGAGCTTGACATATGTGACACCATGGTAATCTGCCTTGAATTAATGATTTTGGAGCGCCCGACTGTAAATAATTGTGAAAGTCCAGGCATTGGTGTTTATGATGTACTTCCGTACGACATCGGGTACACCATACTTCTTCACGAATGTATTTTCCCTTCTTGATATCTTGCAATTGGATCGTCAGATTCTCCAGTTGCGACTAGATCTAATTCATTCCAACTTTAGTTTCACCCACTGGTGAAGCCTCCAGCTTCGTTGCAATCTCTAGAGCCTTAGTTTGTGTCGTGATCTTCTGCTGCATTAATGTCATTCATATATGTGGCACTAATGCTGCGACGAACCATTCTTTGTGTTGTACATCTCTCATTCTGAAACTGACTTTCTCCGTCAACGTCTTGAATCGTTGATAGAAATCCCAAACCGACTCGTTCGGATATTGCTTGATTTCCTTCAATTCTATGATGTACTATGACTTATATTTAGGTTGTCTAAATTCCTCAATTAACCCAGTCCTGATCTGTGCTAGAGTCTTCTGTTGATTCCCTATCCGAACTTGTATGAACTTCATATACCAATCTAATGTGCGACCTCGGAAAGTTGTCGCAAGCTGACCCTTCTTAATGTATTCATCTTGGACTTGCTTCATAGTCCATACTGCTTCGCAGAGAAACCAATATTGTTCGAGATCTTCAATCGTGTTCCCATGGAACAGAGGTAATTTTACATCATTGCCTGCGATCCTTGGCCTTCTTTCGGTATTTGCTAATCTGCTACTGTTACTTTGGTGATGACACACCGAGAAGTCCTGTGACGATTTGGTGTTTCTTCCTGAATGTGGTGCAGTGCACAGAGGTGTAGGTATGTTGTTGCTTTGGGTTGGTCCTTCCTTGGGTTTGGGCATAGCTTGGTCGTCTCCTTGGTTGTTGCAGGGTTGCTTAGTCCCTTGTGATCTTCTCTTGTAGTTTCTTGTTCCTGTTGCACCATGACTCTCCTCAGTCCTTTGCCTCTTCTCTTGCCAAAAGCTCACCCTACTTCACAGAAGACCACACTCTTCCTTGACTTCCCTCACAATTTCATTGTAACTCCCATCCATCTACCCCGTATCATTGCATTCAACCCTTGTCTCCGCAGTACCCGTAACCTCCACACACCAGGGATTTACTCGTTGGAGTTCATTTTCAATATACCTCTTTCACAAATGAGCATCTCAATCCACAATTGCAAAGACAATAGAAACCTACTTGTTGGTCCTTGGAAGAATTCCCTTTCTGCATCGCTGTAATATTTGACAATGTCGACAACAAAATCAGTAATGTATCCTTGCAAAATACTATCGGTCCACACTTTGACATCCCTTGATGCTCTATTGTCAACCTTTTCCAGTCCTTGGATCATTTCAGGGGTCTAGTATATAGGTTCACCACCTTGGAAGTTTCTTTTATGGAAGGTTAGCTGCGCCAACCACTTGTACATAATGATTAGGAATTCAGATAAAAAACTTTCATGAATGTCAGAATAGATATACTTCCCCAACCACTCTTCTACAGATAATCTGGAACTCGGGTTTTCCTCTGTTGCGAATTCTTGAGCCTTCTGATCAAACCAGTCCCAGATCTTCGCTTTCGTCAGATGACACAACATATCCTCCTCTTCCTCACACTAGGGTCCCGGTAATGAAACCATTTGTTGACACAACTCTTTCGACAGGGGTTCACACTCTATCGACGCCCCTCTTCAATGCGATTCTCTAAACACCGTCTTGGATAGGTTTTACCCTACCCAGCAACACCTGCGAAGCAGATGCAGTCTCACCTGAGATGCTTGAGCAAGGGCTATAGGAACCACGTTTCCATAATAAAGAGGACGACTTGCACACTTATTCTCTCTCTGTCCCACGGTTAACCAGAGATACAAACAAGGGTTTTAACATTTATCATTAGTCGTATGAGAAACCATTCACTATCGTTCGCGTTAGATTAGTCATCACATCATCTTATTCATTCCGCAAAGAGATCGACAAGTATGGATTTATTCATTATGCAAAGACATCTCATCATTCATAAACCATCACAGAAATAGATCACTGAATTTAGTTATTTGGATCGCATCATTTAAACCATAAAACAACAAACAAAATATCATAGACAAAGACACAATATTTCCAACATCATCTGTCCATGTCATATTACTTCGCTAGTCAGAGCATAGTTCCAAAAATACATCTCCAAGTCGATAGCCTCAAACCTGGTCTCAACAGAATAGTTCGTAGAACATAATATGATGCTAAAGATGCCACAAAGATGCTCTAAGACAAAATCCAAGATATGATTCGCAAAAGATCGATCTTACTACTACATTTCTAAGTCCTTTTATAGGCTTGTGCCTTTACAACATGGTCCACATCTAGCTGTCTTTCTAAGTAACTCAGACAAAAAACTACAAAAATACAATGAATCCTACCACTTGTCAACTTATTCGCGTTGCGCAATGTTCTTTGACTTTTGTTGCTGTCACGGTATGACACCAAAACCGCCTGCCAATAACATCTAGTATGAAAAAGGATTAGCTTTGTAAATGTTGAAGTCTTATATTGGATCTAGGCCTACATCCATTATGAAAAAGGACTAACTCTGTAGATGTTGAAGTCCTAGATTGGATCTAAGCCTACATCCAATATGAAAAAGGACTGGATTTCTAGAAGATGAAGTCCTATATGGGATCTAGCGCTAGATACAACATGAGAAAGGTTGGCTCTGTAGAACTTCTCATGACTTATAGATTCGAGAGATGTCAGTAGTCAATGGTCGATGAGATGAGATTTGATGCAGCAGTGATGATCATCCAATGATGATGACGATCCAGTGATGATGATGATACATCGATGACAATGATCCAGCGATGACGATGATCTAGTGATGTTGATGACCAACGATGATAATGATGTCCAGAGATTGTGTCTAGTTGTGGTGATGACAAAGTCATAAGAATACCTTCCTTGTTAAGAGGGAGTGTTGTTGTAAATGCAACTTTAGAAGATATTCTTCATTTTTGTTGTATTATTATTTTTTTATTATCTTAGTATTGATGTACCTCCTTCGGAGATGTTTTTCCTTTATTCGAGGATGTTATTATTATACTTGGTCATGTAAGAATATCGATGTAAAACCTCTATTGTAAGTTGGGGCAATAGTCCCCTAAAGAATAAGTGTAAAATGTATTTTTGAGTCTCCCTAGGAGAAGTCGTCCTTGTCAAGTTAGGAAGTCGACCATGTTGGGGTTTTAGGTCATCCACATGAAGAATATAAATAGGGAGGCGCCCTCCATCATTTGGACACATAGAAAACACAAGCAAGTTCACTCCAAGAGAGAGAAATACAAGTTTGCTCCAAGAGAGAGAGAGACAAGTTCACTAGGGTAGAAGAAGAAGAAGAAGCTGCAAAATTTATCTTATCTTTGGGTTTTCTATCTTTGTTTGACATTGTATTAAGTGACAGATTTATACAAAATAAGCTGCAGGGTTTTCTCCCTTGTGGTTTCCCATGATAAAATATTTGTGTCTTTCTTTTATGTTGTGCTTGTTTATCTTTCAATGATCCTATTGCATTAGATTAAAGATCTAACATATTTAAATTAAAGTGCAAACTCTAAGAATTAGAACTATGATTTCAAACCTTTTTTGTCTTAGATTTTACTCCATTATTCCATTTCCCTTCTATAAACCACATTCTCCCATGCCATTAGCTATTTTTTTTACCGAACATCCTCATTCGAAGTGATAAGGACACAATGCCTTACATACTTCATTGTGATGATTTCAAGGAAACTATGGGAATCAATCCAACTATCTTTGTTGATTCTTTAACCACCCTACTAAATAAAATCCTCATACATACTCACACATTATTACTTGAGTGCAATAAAAGTTGTAAACTTTTAGAAACTGCAACTATCATATTAGAATTTTAATGTTTAACAACTCACAAAAATAATCTCTCAAAATCAACTCTAATCTATGAACTCAAATGCATTTCAAGTATACATATATACCAAATATATTCAACAAAATTAAAAATCTCATAATCACTTAGAAATCAAACTTTATCCATAAAAGACAATCTTTTGTTATTTTCTCTAACTCATTGGCAAATATAAAATCAAGTTCACCATATATTCAAAATTAACCCCTTTATAAGCACATCCCCATGTACTGCAATGCTTCCATTGAAATTATGGGATGATTATGTGTTTGAACAAGTGGAAAACGCGGTAAGATGCATCTTTATGCCCCCCTTGAAAATCATGATATGTAGTGCCCCTAAAAAAAATAATGCTTAGTGGCACCATTTTGTCTTACACAACGTTGTTGTTGCATTTGACATCAACAAACAAGTCAACAAGCCAACAAACTATTAAAAACTACTACTTGTGGGGTCTACCATTGGGCATATAAAATGATTCGTTTTAATTTCAAGGTTTGTGTTATAAAATAATTTATCCAAATAAATACACAAAGAGTGAATATATATTGAGGAGCATAACTCTAAAGTATAGTAAATATTCAAACAAAACGACTTCAAAGTATAAAAATGACATGAGCAGCATAATTATAAAGTATAATAAATATTCAAAGAGCATAACTTCAAAGTAAAAAAAAATGAGAGTTTTAAAATAG
>LPNX010344728.1:0-36029 GCA_001517045.1 Pseudotsuga menziesii | reverse complement strand
TGCATTCGTTTTCTTGATTGTTGCTGTAGCGTTACGGTTGCCCAGTTCAGGCGCATTTACTAAGTCTGATGATGAGGAGGAGATGAAAGTTAAAAGCCAGATTGCAAGACAGACGTACATAGTTTATATGGATAAATCCATGAAGCCCGACCATTTCATTCTCCACCAGCATTGGTACTCTTCATTGATAGATCAGGTTTCAGGATCCAATTCGGATCCCACTGCAATGCTATATACTTATGGTACAGTAATGCATGGATTTGCAGCCAAGCTGACCACCACGGAGGCTCAAGCCATGGAGAATATGGATGGAAGCTTGGTTGTATATCGAGACACCCTCAATCAACTCCACACCACTCGAACCCCGAAATTTTTGGGGTTGAGCTCCAGTGATGGGCAATGGCCACTCTCACATTTCGGTGATGATATTATCGTGGGTCTCGTGGATACATGAATATGGCCGGAGAGCAAGAGCTTCATCGATGAAGGACTTACACCGGTGCCGGCGAGATGGAAGGGAGAATGTGAGGTGGGCGACGAGTTCAATGCTTCCCATTGCAACAAGAAAATCATTGGAGCCCGCTATTTTCTCAAAGGATTTGAAGCCCTGCAAGGTGGTCCTCTCAACAAAAGTGAGGATTATAGATCTCCTCGAGATGCAAATGGTCACGGTACTCATACTTCGTCCACTGCCGCCGGGTTGGAAGTGCCTGGTTCGAGCCTTCTTGGCTTTGCTGCAGGGACGGCTAGAGGCATCGCTACGAAAGCTAGATTGGCTCAATATAAAGCCTGTTGGTCAGGGGGTCACTGCGCTATCTCCGATATTCTTGCTGCAATGGATGCGGCTGTCTCAGACGGGGTAGACTTGTTATCCCTATCACTCGGCTTACTTGGTCTTCTCCCTTACTATTCAGATCCAATAGCAATTGGAGCTCTCGGAGCCATCCAAAAGGGTGTTTTTGTGTCGTGCTTGGCGGGTAATAGCGGGCCAACTCCTTCAGCGATTTCCAACACGGCTCCATGGATAACCACCGTAGGCGCTAGCACAATCGACCGAGAGTTCCCTGCTCCCGTGGTGCTTGGGAACGACAATGGGATATAATTTTTATTTTTTAATTTTATTATTGTGATGTCATTGTTGCCACATGTCAACTCAAATCCAGATACCAAATTCCAAAGTTTACATCATCTTCTATCCACCAATAAGTTGTTTACAAAATAGTTTTTTAACAAAATTAAAAAAAATATATTTTACAAATCCCTAAGTTATACTTTACAAAACAGATTTTAATTTTTTTGATAGAGAGCAACTAATACAAAGTCAAAAGAGTCTGACTTGCAATCGATTACAATATACCTGCTCAGGCAGGTATAATAATATTTGTTTTAATCTTTGTTTAATAGCAGCTGTGCCCATCATAATAGATTAGTTGTGCCTATCCTACACTACATGGCACGCTAGTCATATTTGTTTTTTTAATTATTGTGCCTATCGGCACGCTAGTCATATTTGTTTTTTTAATTATTGTGCCTATCCTAATAGATTAGTTGTGCCTATCCTACATGGCACGCTAGTCATATTTGTTTTTTTAATTATTCTTTTAAAATATTCTATTTATCAAGTTGGCGGACGCACTACACTTGGCCGAAACTGTCGTGTAATTGCGTTTATTGTTTTTTTAACTAACTGAGATCGTATTCGTGACTCTTGTAAATGATGATGAGTTGGAATAATTCCTTGGAAGTTGGAATAGACCTATATATAGAAAAGTTTATGGTACGACGATACAAATTCATTATTACAGATTTAGGAAAAGGCCAAAAACTATTTAGACGAAGTAATTCAGATGTGTCTTAGGCGCAAGGACTTAATGAAAGGATTAGTCGGATTAAATGAAAATCCGAAAAGAATTACAAATTGTCACGAAATATGATCAAGATACAGCCGCTGGAAATTTAAAAATAGAGATGATTCGACAGACCACTTGAATCGATTTAGGAAAGAACGGTTGTGCCAGTAAGATGTGTTTTAAACGTACAAAATGCTAATTCACCAAATCAATTAATTGCATCATACGACAATCGAAAAAGAGTTGCAATTTGTTACGAAATATGCTCCAAATGCATATGAACGTCACAACTTTGAAATTGTAATTTTTTATGAATATTGTTTCAGGGATGAGTGAGTAAATATAAGATATTAAACATCGAAGATCAAGATCAAACAAGCACAAAGCTATTACTAAATATTTCCACTTTGGATTGATTATAATCGGAATATATTTCGTTTTTGCTACGAAATATTCCGCAAATGCATATGATCGTCAGGCGTTTGAAAAATTCAATTATTTTTCTAGGTATTATAGAATATATCATGATTAAACTTCGAAGATGAAGATAGTCACATGTTAAAGAAGATTAGATTGATACAATGGCGAAAACCAGACTCGCCGTCGGCTGCCGAGCGTGCGCAGGTCGGAAGAAACCTAATCGTCAGCAACAAAACTATTTGTCCAATGATATGAGAGGTGGAACCCTAATTTCTCTGGCTAACATTCAACAAACGAGGAGAAACCTGGAATTCTACATCCGTACGTTTGAACAATTCCAAAGATTTCGCTGAAACAAAGAATTGTCAGTGCATGTAGCAGCAAACCAGAGTGAGAATTTTATGGTCATGCGACCATGCCAAAATAAATTTTCAAAATTCAAATTCAAACGTGCATGCTGCTGTAAATTAATACCATGTAGCATATCTATACACGTACCACGCTCTGATCTCTATTATATTTATAGGCAAATGACGAGTGTATGCTTATCTTCTTGCACATCAGATTGAAAATCTAGCTATCTTACATACAGAGAAGTGCTTATAAAGCCAAGCCCTCGTGTGCCTTCACTTGATTATAACATTGAAATTTACAAATTCTTAATCCTAGACCAGCTATCAGCAGAATCAGAAAGGATGAGGGTTGAAATTCACAAATTGTTTAGAATTCTCTATCAATTTATGTATTCACATAAGATGAGAGTAGTCCCTTCATGCTTGGCAAGTTCAAGCTTCAATGGTGCTGGTTTGCATGAAGAATACCCTGCACGAAAATCAATCTCTGATTCAAGTGAGATTCATCATACCCTACCGCTAGCCAATATTTGGCAAGATATACAAGGAGCAAGCTGGTGGAATGGGTTATTAGATCCAATGAATCCAGTTTTGAAAGCTGAGATTCTTAGATATGGTGATTTTGCACAGTTATGCTATGATGCATTTGATAGTAAACATTGCATGAATTATTATTCTGGGTGTAAGTACAACCCTGATAAACTTCTTTATAGTAACTATAACGTAGCCAGTAATTGGCAAGCTTACTATGGGTATCAAGTTACCAAGTATTTGTATACTGAGGCTGATCATATTATATCGGGGAGGCAGACAGCGCAATCTGTTTGGATCGGCTTTATTGCGGTCTGCACAGATGTTCAGCAAATACGAAGAGAGGGCCAGAGAGATATTGCAATAGCTTGGAGAGGAACCCAAACATCTGAAGAATGGATCCAAGATATCATAGATTTTTTAGTTCTTGCTCGATTATCAACTGCTAATCATTTAAACGACAAGGACGTTCGAGTAGAGAAAGGGTTTCTAAACTGTTATATTTCTACGGGAGAGACGGTTAGTTCAGAAATTCTAAGACTGTTGGATGAATACAAGGATGAAACCTTGAGCGTTACTTTGACTGGCCACAGCTTAGGAGCTGCTCTCGCAACTTTATGTTCATATGACGTTATTTTTACTTTAATATATGAAGTTTGACTTGCAATCGATTACAATATACCTGATTACAATATACCTGCTAAGGCAGGTATAAAAATATGACAATATGTTTAAAATTTTCTAAAAGGATTGTGTGTACGAGAAATTATAATTTTTGTATATCAAATATAGTTCATAGATATTGTTGATGTTATAGTTACCAAATTTGAAAAGCATGCCAAATAATGTGTTGTGCATGGTAGATTTGTTGTGTGCGTAGAGTTTTTGCGAAGCGCCATTATTCTACGCGACAGATTATATTGTAATCAACAACGTGCCATTTTGAAGAATGCATTAGTTGTTAAGACTTGCAAATGTCTTCAACTAATATAAAAGGGATTTGTAAAGTAAAAGGTGGTTGTTTTTTTTATCAGGAAGAAAAAAGCCTGTCTTTGATATTCATTAATCTGAATTAAAGGGCATCTGATGTGCCTTCCCTTAAAGGGATACATACAAATAAAGTCAGTAAGGAGCTCCCATCTGCATATTCCATGAATGAGTCCCTTTTCATAGGTGCTGGCCCAGGGGGTGGTCAAACAGTGCAATAACCAAGCAAAGATGCCATAATAAAAAAGGGGAAATGTCCATCTCAATAGTCCATAATATTCCGTGAAAATAGCAGCTGCAGTACTGCTATTAAAAGGAGCCCGCTCCAAAACATCAAAGAGGTGCACATGTAAAAGGAGGCAAATCTCCTGCACCAAGCTCAAAAGAGCTGAAATGTATCATGTGAGACCAAAAGGCCATCAATAAATTCAGAGAATATACCACAACCTGGAGCCAAAGAAAGGGCAGATTTTGATAGACGGTCTACAAGCTGGTTGTGTTCACAGAAAATGTGGTTAAAGGAAAGGTGGTGGAAGCAAGAGATGAGTCTTCTTGTATCCAAACACCAATGACTAAGGGCAAGAGGTTCAAGGCAGTAATGCCCTTTTCCCAACTAATGATGACAACAACGTCACCAAAGATATTCAATTTTGGTATTCCTATCAACAAAGTAACATACAAGAGAGCCCAAAGGGCAATCAATTCTGCTTTAGTGTTTGTGCAAGAACTAGCCCCCAAAGCAAACTCATATGAATGGGACTCACTCAGGAAAAGGCAGAATCCAGCTCCACCATAACCATTAGCAGCTGCCCCATCAAAAAAACCATATGGGGAGACGAGAATAGGACCAGCTCCAATAGCTCTCGGTTTTTTTACCTTTGAAACAATAGGCTTATACAATTGTGAGAGGTACACGATATGCCGGAAAATACACATGAGAGAAGGTTTTTTCCCTTCAAAGATAGCCCGATTCCTCTCTTTCCAAACAACCCAGATAGCATAAAATGGAAGGTAACAACAGACATAATGCTTGGAAAAACTAGCAGTCCAGATACTCAAGAAAGAGCTGAGATTGACAGAGTGCTGAGGAGGAAGAAAGTGATATACATCACTCATGTAAACAATGACATTCTTCCATATAGAGCAAGAGCTAAATAGGTGCTGCACGCTGTCTTCACCTAGGCCACAGAGAGCACAACATCCAAGTCCAATCCAACCATGTTTCTGAAGGTTGTCCCAGGTAAGGATCTTGTTGGCCAAAGTCAGCCAAATAAAACAACTGATTTTCAACGGCATAATTCTAGACCATATCAGAGCAAGTAGAGGGCAGCCAATCAGAGGAGAAGAGGAGTATATGATACTGTCATAGACCAAATTTGCAGTAACAGAACCGTCGACATGGTTATAGTCCCAAACTAATCTATTAGAGCATGGATTGAGTCTGATTCTAGCTCCTTCCAAATTGCTTGTAAATTCCTCCCAGAGGACTTTCCAATCCCCAACAATATTTAAATCTCTGGTTGTGTATCAGTAGGGATGTTGACCAGGCAATATGTTATGTGCCTGAGAAAGTGAAGAAATGCCCAAGTCTTCGAGATAGTCACTGAAGTCAGATGGTAGCACAGGGCAGTGCCGAATACCAATGATCAAGTCAATGCCCAGTTGAATGTCCATACCATTTCCCACTTGCCAGGAAAGATATTTCCCTATCCATGGTAGGATGAGAATGAAGCCTTTCCAGATCACAGACACTTTCTGAATGGAGAAATTTTTCTTCCTGAGCCATATCACAATAGAATGGTTCTTTAAATACTTGCTAATAAGAACCTGATGCCAAAGACCGTTATTATGAAGGACCATCCAGAAATTCTTTGCTCTCAATGCAATACTGAGCCAATAGAAATTTTTGATTCCCCAGCCACCAGATGCTTTTGGCCTAGTGAGGTGCTTTGAACTCACAAGATGATATATGCATTTATTAGCAATTGAACCCCATAAAAAAGCGAAGGTAAGGCTTCTGAGCTTGTTTAAGACCGATTTAGGAATATGAGCCAACCCTAGCCAATAGACCGGGAGACTAGAAAGTAACGCTTGGACAAGAACCAGATGACCACCGAGTGAGAGGAATTTATAAGACCAATGGGATATTCTCTTTTCAAACTTCTGAATTAACCAATGCCAGTCATTAGTCTTATAACCCAGGGGCTTGAGAAAATATCCAAGGTACTTGAAGCCTATGGTTAGAGGATCCATCCGATAAGGCATGATACGGGAGATGTTATGAAGGATATCATTATCAACATTATTGAATAGGAAGACTTAATTTTCCATGCTAATACACATCCCAGAGGCTTTACAAAAAGTACTGAGAATAACATCAAATGCCATCCATTCCATCAAAGTACCAGTTCCAAGAAGAATAACATCATCCACAAAGAAGAGGTGGGTAAGTGCTAATGATGGAGAAATTTTGATACCTCTGATAAGGCCATTCGCCCTAGCATCATTGATCAAAAGACCGAGCCATTCAATTACAAGAATGAAAAGCAAGGGGGAAAGGGGACAACCTTGTCTGATACCTCTGGATGCTTTGAAAAAACTAGATGGTGTACCATTAATCAAGATAGCAAAATTTGTTGAGGTGAGACAACCCATAATCCAATTAAGTCCCAAGAGAGGAACCCCAATTTGGATTAATATAAGCCTGATGTATGACCAGTTTACCCTATCGAAGGCCTTTACCAGATCCAATTTGAGGATGAGAGCACAAGTATTCTTAATCCTTACAGAGTGAAGGGTCTCTTGAGTGATGCCTATAGGCTCAACAATCTGCCTATTCTTAAGGAACCCAAACTATTCTCTGGATATGTGAGAGTCCAGGAAAGGCTTCAATCTAATAGTAATGACCTTGGAGATCAGCTTGTACACCAAATTACACAAAGAAATAGGACAAAAATCCATAAAGGTGACAGGCTTATCCTTTTTGGGAATTAAAGCAAGAAAGGTGGAGTTAATGGAAGGTGTAATGTGACCAGAAGTTCTAGCAAAATCAACCGCAGAGAGTAAATCCTTCCCCAGTAACTCAAAAAAGTGTAAGAAGAACTCCACAGGCCAACCATCAGGGCCCAAACTTCTGTCCTTTTCGAAAGATTTAAGAGCTCCCTCAATCTCAGATAAAGTGATAGGATCAACAAGACAATGAGCCTCCTCAGAAGGGATCATAGAGGGAAAAAGCATGACAACTTTGAGTTGGGAAAGTAGGCAAGTTTGTTTATCATCACTGAAAACCTGAGAGAAATGGTTAAGGCCCAACATCTTCAGCGCATCCTCTTCATCAATACAATTCCCATCGTTATCCTCTAATGACCAGATTTCATTTTGGTTTCTTCTACCCGAGGCCAGTGCATGGAAGAACTTAGTATTGGAATCACCCAGTAAAGCCCATTTGGCCCTGCTTTTTAGCTGCCAGGTAAGAAGGTAATGGTCCAACAACTTTTTCTTCTTAGATCGGAGAAGGTTCAAGTTGTTTTGCTCTTCGAGGGAAAGGATGCCAGAAGAGGAATTCGAGAGGAGGTCACCAATGTCCTTATCGATCTTAAGAGAATTTGACTCAAGAGAAGCAGATTTAGCTTTGGTCCAGACCTTTACCTCTTTTTTTAATAAACGGAGCTTGTGGGAGAGGAGGTCTAAATCATTTTCTGGAGATGGAGGAGAAAGATTAGGCCATAACTGAGAGACCCAATGGTTAAATTCAGAACCAGTAAGCCATGATCTATTAAACTTAAAAGGAAAGGTAAAGGATCCAACCAGTTTATTCCATTCGAAGCAGATCGGGAAATGGTCAGAGATGTCAGAAGGAATGACCCAAACACAATGTAAATTGAGTATAGGGAGTAGTGAGGAAGAGATTAAGAAACGATCAAGTCGTTTGTTGATTCCAGCTTCCCCTACTCTCACATTTCTCCAAGTGGGACCCGTATCAGGAGGGGCAACATCAACAAGATCCACATAGTCGAACAAGCGTCTAAAATGAGAAGCCAAAGGGTCAAGGACAGCCTTAGTGCCCCAGGATTCAGAGGCATTCAGAGTTAAATTGAGGTCTCCTCCCAAAATCAAGTTAGGGATAGTGAGTAAGCCCCCAGAATGAATCCTATCCTAGAAAAGATCTATATTCCGATAGGGACCATAACAATTGAGGATGGAAAGAGGGGAAGACACTCCACGAAAGGATGCCTTGACAAGGATGCCCGCTACAGTCTCAAAAGCACGACATCTAACCCTAAGAGGGCATGGTTATGGATTTATGAGGAAAGACTTAGGGCTTAATGTATGGTTGACTAAATGTAACTGGGTATTCAAACTGTGATGATTTATTGTATTGGATCATGAATAAAAGCAATGAAATGATGACTAGTTCCTTTTCTACCAGTTTTATGTGTTTTTTATGAAAGCTTTTATGTGAATGTTGTTATGTGAATGGTTACATTATAGTTCAATGTTTTGAATTCATGTAATTCTTAATATGTTCCAATAATTCTTATAAGTGTCTTAGGTGAGACCTTGTTCATATAATGAATATTGATTACGTTGATGCTTATGGGGTATTTGTTAGTAAAGTGTTTTGAACTTTGAATATGAAATATGTGCCAATAATTAGTTCCATTGCTAAGACAAAACACAATTAGGTTCTTCATGAAAGAATGAGGATATGAAGTGGAGGCCATCAATAAAGGAGATAGAGGAATGGATATTTGAGAAAGAAGAGGAGTTTGCACAATAAGAGATCAAGAACTTGCAAAGATGGAAGCAAAGGTGCGTTTACTTAGATTTGCATGGAATTTTCTTTGTTGAGTTTCCTTGTTTACTAAATGAATGGATAAAAAGATAGACATACATTAATACTAGAATTCAAGAACCAGTAGTTTAGGACCACGAAATGGTTACTAGGTTGAAAACCCTAGATAATAAGTGGACTAGGGTGGTTGATTTTTGGTTTGAAAGGGTTAAAGAAGGATATATTAATGAGTTTGCTATCAAATGCAGTCAATATTTTAGTAGTGCATAAATAAAGTTTGAAGAAAGATCAAGGATGGGTCCATAAGAGCATAAAAGAAGAAGAGAAGAGTGATATGCAAGAATAGTCAAGATTGGGGAGATAGTTCGAGAAGAAAAGAATGATGGAATAAATCCCATAGGTGAAGATAGTATAGCTAATATGTATAGAAAGAATGTAAGAAGAGGAGGTAGTTTTGAAAGGGTGTGTTGAATAAAGAATAATGTCGGAAGGGTGAACTGAAGAAAGAATTACACCAAAAGGGAGCACAAAAGAATGTAAGAGACCACCAAAGAGGGGCATAAAAGGGGATATTGTGGGTAGCAATGGTAGGATAGGTGATAGTGTTGAAAATCATTGGAAAATGAGAGATGTGGCTAAGTTAGAGGATTGTGATGAGGAATGTAGTAGTTATAGTGATAGACATCATACTGGGGAAGAAGATCCCTTGGAACATGAAGATCATTTTTGCTAGTTATAAGAAGGTTCACACAACGAGATGTAGGATTCTCGTTTGGGACAATCGATGAAGGAAATAACATAGTGTGGAATAACCCTCTTTTTGAATCACCCCCCTTGCACAATTCAGAAGAAGAAGAAGAAATTTCAATAAAAAACTTAAGTTAGAGAGATATTGAAAGGAAGATTGCAAGCACTAGCAAAACCAGGCAGAGGCAAGTCAATGATATATGTTTTAAATTTCAATACAACAACACATACAAGAGATTATTCGATACTTAGACTCCCAGTATTTCATGGGACTAGAAAGGATGATGTTGAATAACAATGGTTTACTTGTTCAACAATCTCGTCAGTAAAGCGGATTACAAATGAAGCTACACAGATTGTTTAGTGGCAAACTATGTTTAGAAAAAGAGTGTTGATTGTTGATGTAATTGTAACTTCAGAATGTATTCACTTGTATTTCTTATGTATTGTAACCCGATGTTTATTCTAGGATGTATTTGTAATGTACTTGAGTCATGTCATGCCCCGATGTTCCTATCGGGAGTTTCTATAATGTAAACAAGTCATGTCAAGTCAAGGTGGGTAACCCTCCTAATGTCTAAGGGTTAAAGTCCCTGTAGTTCCAGGGCACTAGGGTTATGAGACTCACCTAGTGAAGTTGGCCCTAGTTGGGTTTAGTCAAGTCGAGAATTAGTATAAATGGAGAGCTAGCCTCTCTATTTATCACACACTCACTCACACTCAGTTGTAGCGCATAGCCGAGGAAGAGAAAGACACTGGGGCAAGGAAGAAAGAGGTTATTGCTGTCGAGAGATCATCTTACTATTTTTGGGTTTCACTTTTGGTGTTGATTCTATCTCTGAGGAAGTTGCGGGGTTTTCTCCATTTAAGGTTTCCTCGAGGAAAAACATTGTGTTCATTGTCTCTTGTGTTTGATTGTTGTGCTTGTTGTTCTCTCAGTTAAAGATCCTAATGAAATGCTAGTTTAATGTTTAAAATCTAACATGGTATCAGAGCTAACCTGAGAAGAAGACACTATGCAGCTATGGGAACTAGGGATTCCTACTTTGTGGATCTCTCTCCATAGATTTTCAGTAAAATAAGGGTGGAATAACTCTCCTCCCTAGGGCGCATCTTTCTGTCAAAGCAGAATCCAATTATGAGGTTTTTCAGTTTTGGACCCGACACTCCTGCCAAAAATTAGGGCTTTTCATAGAAGTGGAATTTTTCAGTGAGCCCAGGCCTGGATTGATCTCCTCCCCAAAATCAAAGTCAGGGATGAAATTCAAAGCTTTTGGTTGGACAGAACTCTAGAAAAGCAAAACCCTAATATGCTCTCGAACCAGCACTGTAGGATTTAAGCTCCAAATCCAGATCCGACATCTTGACCTGGTAAGATCTAAATCTTTTGTATTTCCATTTGAGGTTCTCAGTTAAGATGTCTCATCATACCAAGCTTGATGAAAAGCTTGAGGGAGCTGATAACTTTCGAGCCTGGAAGTATAGGATCTCCCTGGTCCTGGAAGAAAATGAGTTGGACTTCTACATCCATGAGGAGGTTCCAGTTCCAGAGGGAGATGAGGCCAAGGCCTTACATAAGAAGAAGTTGGTTATGGAAAAGAGGATCATTGCTAATTCTATCAAGGATCTCCTCATACCACATGTGTCCTCCCTCAAGACACCTAAAGCCATGTTTGATGCCCTAACCAAATTGTTTGAAGGGAAGAACATCAATCGAAAGATGACTCTAAGGAACCAGTTGAAGAATGTAAAGATCCAGAATGAGGAGACCATCCAATCATACTTCAAAAGGGTCTCCTAGATTAAAGAACAACTGGAAGCAGTAGATGAAGAAGTGGAGAATGCAGAAATTGTGATGACAACCTTGAATGGCCTCTCTAGGTCATGGGATTCTTTCATCCAAGGAATCTGTGCTAGAAAGAATTTAGTCAAGTTTAGTAGACTGTAGGAATAATGTTCACAAAAAGAAGCTCGAATAGCAGCTCAAGAAGAAAATATGGGAAGTGAAGATCAAGCTCTCACAGTACACTCCAGGAAAGGAAGAAGGGAAAATCATCATCACCAAGGTAAGCATTCTCATCAGATAAACAATCCTGTAAGAAGGGATCCATCCAAACTCAGATGTTATACATGCAATGAAATAGGACACTTTGCTAGAAATTGTTCCATGAATAAGAATGGATCCAAGAAGAAGAATAACTCCAAAAGAAGACATCATGCTCACATTGCTGAGGATGATGATCCTCCCAGGAAGAGAGTAAAACAAGAAAGTGAAGACTCTTCAAGTGAAGACGAATATGTTCTACTCTTCGCTCTCACGAGAACTGTCACTCATGGAAGCAAAGATTGGCTTATTGACAGTGGGGCTTCCAAACACATGACAGGTTTTAAAGGAATCCTTTGAGAAACTATCTGAACATAATTCACCCCATAAGGTGAAACTTGGGGATGACTACCAATATCCCATAAAAGGTAGTGGTGAATCCTCCTACAAGCTAGACTTTGGAAAGTCTATGAAAATGAAGGATGTCTTGTTTGTACTAGGACTAAAGAATAATCTTCTATCCATATCGACATTGGATGCAAAAGGCATGAGGGTTGCATTTGTAGATGGCCAAGTCCTCATGTGGTTAAGAGAAAATACTATTGACGATGCAATAGTAATTGGAGAACAAGAAGGAGGTTTATACAAATTGAAGGGCCATCCAGAACAATATTTGGTCCATGACACATTAGAGCCAAATGAACTTTGGCATAGAAGGCTTGCACATGTGCATTACAGAGCACTACCACTTGCAAGCAAATCTGTTGAAGGTCTTCTAGAAATTCAAGCAAAACATGAAGGGGTCTGCAAAGGATGTGCAAAAGGAAGAATACAAAGAAGACATTTCCAAGTAGCGAGAGCAAGGCAAAAGGAATCTTGGAAAGCATCCACTCCGATGTATGTGGACCAATGTCATCAAGTTCACTAAGCGGGTATGTATACTATGTTTCTTTTATTGATGATTATTTTAGAAAGACATGCATTTACTTCATGAAGAACAAAGATGAAGTTTTTAGCAAGTTCAAGGAATTCAAAGCCTTGATTGAGAACCACACAGAAAAGAAGATCAAGACCTTTCGATCAGATAATGGCAGAGAATTCACATCAAATGAATTCAAAGACTTATGCAAAGAATCAAGGATTAAGAGGGAGTTATCTACTCCATATAATCCACAACAGAATGGGGTTGCAGAAAGGAATAATATAACTATCATGGAAGCTGCAAGAGCAATGCTTCATGATCAAGATCTTCCCATGCATATATGGGCAGAAGCTGCCATAACAGCAGTGTATGTATAGAACCGTACTCCACACAGAGTACTCGAGAATAAGAAACTTGAAGAAGTCTTTTCCATCAAGAAACCAGAAGTCAGCCATCTCAGAATATTCGGCTGTCCAGTGTACATACACATTCCAAAAGAGAAGAGAACAAAACTAGATCCTTCAGGAAAGAAGGGTATATTTGTGGGATATTCTGAAAGCTCGAAGGCTTACTGAATATATTTCCTAGGATTCAAGAAGATCGACATCAACAGGGATGTAACATATGATGAAGACTCAACTTACAAAAAATCTAGAAAGAGACCTGTTGAAGATCCTGAAGGAGCAGAAGCACCCAAAATTCATGATATAACCATGAACGAAGAAATTCAAGAAGAAGATCGAGAATTTGAAGAACCACAAAGACCTGTAGATCCACCTCAGGAGAAGAATCCTCACAAGAGGAAACCTGCTTGGGTACGAGAAATTATCCAAGGTTCGGAAAGATATGGGGCTCCAGAAGAGAATCACAGAGAAAGAAAGAGAACCAGATCTTGCTCTGGATATGTAGCTTTACTATGTGACTTTATCAATGAAGAACCTTCCAATTATGAAGAAGCAGCAGAATAGAAAGAATGGAAGGATGCTATGATCGAAGAGTATCAATTGATCATGAAGAATGATGTTTGGGATGTTGTCCCAAGACCAGAAGGGAAGTCGGTTGTAACTTCCAAATGGATCTACAAGATCAAGCATGTTGCAGATGGTAGCATAGAGAAATATAAGGCAAGATTCGTGGCTCGTGGTTTCTCACAGAAAGAAGGAATAGATTATGAAGAAACATTTGCACCTATAGCCAGATACACTTCCATCAGATCGGTACTTGCTCTGGCTACAGTGATGAAATGGAAGATACACCAAATGGATGTTAAGACTTCTTTCTTGAATGGTGTTGTTGGGGCCCGGAAAATCGCAAGCAACAACAGTAAGGGATTCTCCCCAGTCAACGTTCCCAACTAGCCCGTGACTGTTTGGTATAGGGAATCCGTCCGGTTTGCAGTCCGACTACCGTAGGTCAAGTACAAACAAAGGGATTTACCGGTTACGGCCCGGTCCACCGAGTTTTTGTATTTTGACTTAAATTATGAAATGCACATGCCTAATTAACAATGAAGAGTGATAAAGATGCAAAGAGCATTCACAATGTGATGCGCAGGTTCTTACCTCTCGTCTTAGAACTCACAAGCATCTAAATCATACAAACAGTAATAAAATAAAACTAACTAAACTATCTCTAGAGAGTTGGATTAATTCATGAGTAATGCAATACTGTTCAGGTGTTATGGAAAATCACAGATAGCTGTTCTTATAACCAAACATATAAACATAAGTAAAAGTATACATGACAAGATAGCTCATCAACAATTAAAACATCCCATTACTCATAGTGGAAGAACACCATAAAAAATATTGAAGAATCTTCAGACGAGAACATAGGTTCAATAAATTAGAACACTCTTACAGCTAATGAGACACAGCTGAAAACGAAATAGTCACATTCAATATTGGCGCATTTAAACGCATTGATCCATTCCACATAGCACTTTCTCCAACAGGTAAAATTTTCACTTTCTGGTTTGTAAAAACGAAATAGTTCCTCTTACAAGCAAAAGGTTTACCAGCTTGCCAGGGAAAAAGCCCTTTCTAAGTTCTACTTTGAAATATTTAAACTACAACGGCAGACCGTTTGGGCTGCCCCCCCAAACGTATGACCTTTCAGTTCCCCAACGCTTCATATTCCTCTATCTTTTCTACGCATGCTCATGATTGGTTGGGTAACTGCCGGAACTTTCAGAGCTGCTCCTTTCTCACCATTCATTTTGTCTTTTCCTTCATTTGTTCTTCTTGCGATCTTGCTGCTTTCGGCTCTACCTCCACCAAACGGCCCATTATGCCTTCGCGTCGCGGTAGTCTGAAAACGTCTTTTGAGTCCACCTGCGATTCAACAAAGTGTATCATTAATTGGGACTACGTTATAAAACAAAGCAGCAAATTATACCGACTGAAACGGCCAACCCAAAAGAAATGGCCAGGTGCACCCCAATTATTAGAATTTTATCAAACGCCGACACCACTATTTTGTTTATCCACGGGTTTGCACAAAACCACCAACGACAGGAAACAAGGACTCATCGGACGCTCAAAGCGCTGGCATCAGAAGCTAAAAATCTCACCCCAGCCGCAACGACGGAAGAGAACAAGGTCACGGACAAGCGACCGAAGGGCGGGAAAATTCACAATCGGAAATCGGAAGGGTAACCACATCGGAAGCCAAATGACTTTCCCAGCCGCAACGACGGAAGAGATAAGGGCTAGAGACATCCAAAACACGGGTGGGAAAACTCTCAATTGGAAGTCGGAAGGTATTAACATCGGGCGCGAAAAGGCTTTCCGAGCCGCAACGACGGAAAAGGAAAGGTTACGGGAAAGCGACTAAAAGAATGACGCATCGGCTGGTGGGGGCTTTAGACTTCGGAGGCTTAACTACTTTGGGAGCCGCAATGGTGGAAGGGAAACAACTATGGCTTCCGATTAAACAAAAATGACGCCCGCTCAATCGAAAAAATTAAGTGTCCGGAGAGTTTTTAAAAATCAATGGTCAAAATACATCTCACCTCCGAAACAGCGGCTCTTCACAGATTCATCAGCAAAACCAAACTCACAATCAGTGATTCAAACAACTTCAAACACACACAACCTCCGAAAACAGGCCGAGAGTCATTCTTTAAAAATCATCCAACATTGAAGCACAACCAAAAGGTTCAAAGGATCCAACGATTAAAAAAAAACAACGCTAAATCATGAGGAGGGACCCAAAATTTAAGAAATTTGGGGAGAACGGTTGCAGCCGCAACAGGTGTAGTGGAAGAGGAAGTGTATATAGAATAACCACTCAGTTTTGAGACACATGACAGGGAGTCTCATGTGTGCAGATTGAAGAAAGCCCTGTACGGTTTGAAATGGGCACCCAGGACATGGTACGACAAAATTGACAGCTCCCTATCCAATTTGGGCTTTACCAAGAGTAAAGCAGATTCCAACCTTTACTACAAGGTTGAAGATGGCAACCCAGTGATGCTCCTACTGTATGTAGATGATCTGTTTGTAACAGGTATGGATGGGTTGATTGCTGATATGAAGAGAAAGCTTGCTTCCGAGTTTGAAATGAAGGACTTGGGTATGATGCATTATTTTCTAGGCATGGAGGTGTAGCAGAATGTGGATGGAATCTCCCTCGAACAATAGAAGTATTCAGTAGAGATCCTGAAGAGTTTGGGATGATGGACTGCAAGGCCATGACCACACCTATGGAATCGAACCTGAAGCTATTGAGTGATGCTTCATCAGAGACGGTTGATGCTAGGATGTATCGTCAGATGATTGGGTCCTTGATGTATCTGACGAACACGAGACTAGACATTTGCTTTGCTGTGAACACCTTGAGCTAGTTCTTGACATATCCGAGACATGTTCACTTGATTGCTGCAAAGCATATTCTGAGGTACCTGAGGGGTACAATTGATTATGGGCTCAAGTACGAGGTGAATCGAAAGATTAACTTAGAGGGGTATGTTGATTCAGATTGGGCAGGCAGTGCCATCGATAGGAAGAGCACTTCAAGGTGTTGCTTTAGTATGGGATCAGGTGTGATCTCCTGGTTTAGCAAGAAGCAATCCTGTGTGGCACTGAGTACAGCTGAAGTAGAGTATGTTGCAGCTTGTTTAGCTAGTTGTGAGGCAGTATGGTTGCGGAAGCTACTGTCTGATTTATTTGATCTCCAGATGGATGCTACTTGTATACATTGTGACAACCAAAGTTGCTTGAAGTTGTCAGAGAATCTAGTGTTCCATGACAAGTCGAAGCATATCGAGATCAAGTATCACTATATCAGGGATGTGGTGTAGAGGGGAGGAGTGAAGCTCCAGTATGTTGCGACGAAGGAACAGATAGATAATGTGTTGACGAAGCCATTGGCTAGGGTGAAGTTCGAGTACTTCAGGGAGAAGCTTGGTGTTCTCCAGATCAAGCTTTCCTCCAAAGGGAAATGATGAGACCCAGAGTCATTCTGACATGGTGAGAGGATTGGTTCCTTCCATGTTCAGATGTAAAGGCTAAGCCATTCTGTAATGGTGAGAGGATTGGTTCCTTCCATGTCAGATGTGAGTGCTGAGCCATTTTGATGTGACTATAGGATTGGTTCCTACATGATAAGAAGTAAGTGCTGAATGCCATTCTTGGAATGGAGGCACCTAGTCAGTTACCAGGTAGCTCAGTCTGGGACTGAGGGCCATTCTGATATGACTGTAGGATTGTTTCCTACAAGATCAGATGTGAGTGCACGCCCTTCTGACATTGGTTGTCAGATGTAAGTGCAGAGCCCTTTTGGCATGAAGGATTGGTTCCTTGCATGGTCAAATATAAGTGCTGAGCCCTTCTAACATTGGTTGTTAGATGTAAGTGCAGAGCCTTTCAGCATGGAGGATTGGTTCCTCGCATGGCTGAGTGTAAGTGTTGATCCTTTCCTACATTGGTTGACGGATGTGAGTGCTGGGCCTTTCTGACAGGGTTGTGGGAGGTGTTCCCACATGGTCATATATGAGTGCTGGGCATGCCTTTCTGATATGATTATATGATTGGTTCCTACATGATCAGATGTAAGTGCTAGGCGGGCCATTCTGACTTAGGGTAAGATATAAGCACTGAAGAAGACCTACATGGAGGCTAGGCGTACAACTAGCATGAAAAAGGGCTGGCTTTGTAGAACTTCCTGTGACGAGAAGCATCATGAGATAGCACCCGTGATGATGATCCAACAGAGATGATCTAGATCGAGGGATGATCCAAATCCAGTGATGATGCTCCAGAGATGATCCAGATTGAGGGATGATCCAGATCCAGTGATGATGATCCAGATCCAGGTGAAGATGAATTGAAGATGAAGGTGACTTGAAGATAGAGATGACTTGAAGGTGAAGATGAAAAAGACTCGATGATGATCTAGATGATACATAGAATAAGACTTGTGCTGATAAATTGTGTCGAGAGAATACCTTCCTAGTTAAGAGGGAGTGTTGATGTAATTGTAACTTTCGAATGTATTCACTTGTATTTCTTATGTATTGTAACCCGATGTTTATTCTGGGATGTATTTATAATGTACTTGAGTCATGTCATGCCCCGATGTTCCTATCAGGAGTTTCTATAATGTAAACAAGTCATGTCAAGTCAAGGTGGGTAACCCTCCTATTGTCTAAGGGTTAAAGTCTCTGCAGTTCCGGGGCACTAGGGTTATTAGATTCACCTAGTGAATTCGGCCCTAGTTGGGTTTATTCAAGTCAGGAATTAGTATAAATAGAGAGATAGCCTCTCTATTTATCACACACTCACTCACACTCAGTTGTAGCGCATAGCTGAGGAAGAGAAAGACACTGGGGCAAGGAAGAAAGAGGTTACTGATGTCGAGAGATCATCTTACTATTTTTGGGTTTCACTTTTGGTGCTGATTCTATCTCTGAGGAAGTTGCAGGGTTTTCTCCATTTATGGTTTCCCCGAGGAAAAACACTATGTTCATTGTCTCTTGTGTTTGATTGTTGTGCTTGTTGTTCTCTCAGTTAAAGATCCTAATGAAATGATAGCTTAATGTTTAAAATCTAACATTGACATGGTACAGGAAGTACAGGACTAGTGTACCGGTTGGACAAACTAGGTCTCTAGCTGATATAAAGAGAGATTTACTCAATGATTCTAGAAATCAAAGTCTGAGTTGCAATGTATTACAAAGATAAAGGAAATCAAGCAAAAGGTAGGAGAAACAATATGGGACTATGATCAGAGGTTCAAGATTTTGTTTTATAAACTAACTTTCTAGATCACAAGATGTACAACATACAGAGTTGTTATTGAAGGACTTCTCCAACATAGTCAGATCCCCCGTCATGTAGCATAATATTAACACTCAATTCAAATCCTTAGAGATCACAATGAGCTTGAAATCCACACCCAAAGGCAGTGAAACTTCAACAAGGAGGGCGTAGGTGTAGTCTCAACTCACTAACCTGATAATGTAGTTGTAGAAAATGGCTAAAGGGAAGGTTATGCATGAAAGTGTATGGTATAATTTATGAAGTTTCGAAGGCCACTGTCATAATGAATGCAGATCACTAGGTAACTACACTTCTACAAATGCACTGAACCCATTTCATACGGGTGAATAGGCAGTATAGTGTGAAATTTGTAGACAATGGGGCCACGTACTTCCATGTTTCCCACACATTATAGAAGGATATGAAGACCACACACACCCCATTCTACATGCTATGTAACACAATGTGGTACGATGTGAACAACTATAAACCATTATAGTTAATGAAGAAACATAATGCATACACCTACAAAGTCTAGTGCGTTGATGAGAATAAGGGGGGAGAATGTGGGGGTTTCCATGGAGAATCTAGAGGTGGTTACCAAGGTAGAGTTAGAGGAGGATAAAATGGGGGAGGAGGAAGACAAAGAATGCTTTAACTATGGAGAGATAGGTCACGTGGTCCAGTTATGTACCAAACCTCATGCAATTTTTGGATATTGTCATAGTGCAGACCATGTGATAGAGGATTACCTTAAGATCATAGCCAAGTGGGAAGAATAAAAGGGGCATTGTAACAAGGTAACTATTGAGCCTCACGGGGAGTAGATAATGAAAGAACCTACACATGTACAGGTGGTGACACGAGGAAGGTCAAGAACCGAAGAAGACACCAACACACCACCAACATAAGAGAATGCATGGACTAGCCACTAGAAGGAAAGATAAAAAAAGTAACTTAGACACCATCTAAGTTCAATGCCATGCAACAAAATAAATTCGTACGCAATGCAAGGAAAGCTATGGAAGATGCACCATTGTGCGAGGATTCATGGCACAATTACTAACGGTCTCTAGTGATGCTTGGTATTAAAAACAAAGCTACATTAGGACCTTACTTGAATTATCAACCTAGGAACGTAATCTTATGAAACTGCCTGCACTATATATGCATGTTAGACCTTCTCACTATTTAAGTGATTTTATTTCTTTGGAGGATTTCTTCTTGTGGATGGTGTTTCAATCCTAACACTATGCAACCATAAAAGCATACAACAATTACCAAATTGAGTTTATTCACCCAAATAAACTAGTATACATAATTTATCAAATAAGGAATACATAACAATCAAACTGAAACTTCAAAAATTCAAAATGAATTGTAATCTCACTTCACTCAATCAACTAGTTGCATTACTACAACTTGGGGTATGTAGAATGAAATCGATGTGTCACACAGTAACCATAAACCCAAAGAATACAAATAAAGGGATTGAAATGTAATAAGTTTAATCTGACAATCATATGAAAGCAAGAGGAAAAGGTAAACAACTAATCTAACATCATGTGAAAGGCACAAGAAAAGATAAACAACTAACCTAACATAATGTGAAAGCTACAAAAAAGGTAAACAATTGACTTAGCACATATGGAAGCTATATAAAATGTAATCAACTAATCCAACAGATTCATTCACAAACAACTCTAAGGTAACTACATAGCAAACACCGATCAAGACTCACTATGTGCTATAGAGTGAGACATCACCCTGAAGCACATGCAATTTGATCTCAAACCACAATCACAGAACACAAATAACAAAGGGAATTACTTAGCCAAATTCTATTTAAAAAAAAAAGAGCAAGTAGGGAGCCTTCCTCAATGCTTAGATCCATTCTTAGACAAAAATTATCCTCAATTAGGGGGCATATTCACTCTTCCATGGAAGCATAAAATAAAAGAGTATCTTAGCGATTTTCCTTACAATGAGAGTCGTTTTCCCTAAAAAGAGGAAATGTGGAGAAATGCATAATTAATAAAGAGGCCATGATCTAGCACCGTAATGATTACTATTGTAGCTTGTTTAATTGTTTGATGACATTGTGCTACTTAATTGTTCTTCATTGGATTTGGCCATTGATATTGGATAGGATTCACATCCCTTGCCTATCTACTGACGTAAATTAGGTTAACAAGTGTCATGGGAAGATTGGTCGGCAACTACTATGGAAAAAATCGTCAACAACACTGGTGAAGACCCCAACAACAAGGATCCATTCCAAACCTGCATTTGTAAAACAAACTACTTCCACAATTCCATGTAGATCTTGATCATTAGCTAAATTCATAGTATAATTTACTCCTTTTAACATAAAAATATGAATGCAAATTTAATTTACAAGAATCAATGATATGGAGGAAATATGTGAAATGGCTGGAAAGTACATAGAATGCAGTCGAATAACCGATAAAAATATTGCAGAGAATTCATCATTTACCATGCTCATCGATGACTATCTAGAGGACGATTAAGGCGAATCAAGTAATATATTTCTTTCAATGTTGTGTTAAGTTTTTAAGCGACCCTTAGTTACAAGGAAATTGTCATACATGTTAATGAAGTGGATAGCTTTGAGTGACATAGACCCTCCCATTTTTGCCCCTTACCATATAGAAATCTGTGCCATGTTTGTGAGAGGAGAACGAACAAAGAGTTTAAAAGGGCAACAGAGTTGGTTGGCTATGAGATGCAAGATGTTATGTTGGACCTAGGGTTTGATGTTAACATTTTTCCAAAGATATCAAGGAAGTTGATGGGTAAACCAAAGTTGGTTTGGTCTCCCACTAAACTCATATTAGCAAATAAGTACAAGATTTATCCCATAGGAAGACTGGAGAATGTCGAGGTAGATATTGATGGGGTAAAAACTATAACATTCTTTGAGGTGATTGTGATCATGGATGAGACATATCCCTATCCAACCTTGTTAGGCATCTACTGGGATGCCTTTTGAGATGGATACGTTGCATATAGTTTATCTATTGGATCCTATAGAGTGAGAGTGCAGCAATTAACATGTTAAAGATTATGTGCAAAGATTGGATATAGAGAATATTCATAAAGTTATAGGTAGAAAAAAAGACTATGTGAATCCAATGGCCGATGGTGAACTAAGTTGGAGGATTATCTACTCATTTGATATTGATTCAAGCGAATCCTTGGCGAGGTGGCAAAACAAATTATATGGCATGTCTAATAAGAGACGTGTAAGAGTTACTAAGTCAATGTGCTTGATAAGTTCTAAAATGCTCAATCCACTACTAGATTTGGGGTCAAAATTCGACATTTGCATATTAATGAGATTTGGGGTCCAGAACTCTGATTATAGGTAAGAAAAATTGTGGATTAATGAGATTATATATCCCTTGAATTAATCATTATTATTATTTCGGTTAAAGTCAACAAGTTTTAAAACATATTTGAACACGACATCTATTTAGATTTTTTCCAATTTTATTGGAAAATTTTAACACATATCTAGGTTTTATTGGGTTCAATTTCAGAAAGAATACTTTGTGGAAGTTTTTGGAAGAAAAACTTTGCTTATAGGTAAACAATATTGTGGATTACTGAAATTATCCCTTGAATTAATTTATTTTCATTTGGTTAATGTTTTGTTTGTCTTTCTGATTAATTTGATAATGTATTTTATTGAAATAACAAACAATGTCAGACAATTATGTCCCTCGATATGGTAGTAGAGCCAAACGAATTGCTGCTATGCAAGAATTTATCAATTCTATAAATGATGACCTAAGCAACCATAGTAATGAAAATGATCAGAATCAAGGCTTTAATGTTCAAGATATATTAGTGATGGAAAATGTTATTTCCCTTGTGCCCAATACAAAGGGATAAAAAGAAGAAGAGTTTTTAGGGAAATATCCAGGGAACTTTTCTTTAAGCATGGGCGATTGGAAGGCGGAAGAGAATATCATCCGCTGGTAAGATATCAAAAAGATGTTTTTTTCTTTTCTCATTTGCAATACTATTATTATTGTAGTCTATGGTTAATGATTTACTTTTCTATAATTATTGCAGAGACAAGAGCACCAATGGTTGGAAATCTAGTGGATACAATTCGTACTAGAGATGGTGAGGGTGGTTGTAATTCCCTCGTGAATGGATTTTTGTTATCCATACGTAGGCGTGGACCTTCTAGTCATTTTGAGGTGTGAAGATATATGACGATGGACATATTATCAGTTATATTCAACATACACACACACATACTTTTACTTATGTTTATGGATGTATGTGTTGTAGACCTAGTTTGGCTCATATGACCCATGAGTGCTTATGTATATGAGGATTTTATATTTCCTTAAGTTTGTACTAAACTGATTTAATTAAGTACAAGAGAAATGTATGTTCTTTGTTTGCGTCTAGTTAATGACATGGATTGTGACATATGGACGACCTTGGATATGCAGAATAGATAAGTTGATCATCAAGATCTAATTGACTGAAACATGATGTATAGTTATATATGCTTAAACTTGTAGTAAGCTAGATTTGCAAGAAATATAGTTACTTACAGACAAGGATGATTGAATTGGAAATAACCATGGATATCATGAACACATTTCAGCAAAATATGATTTAGTTAAATTCATTTTTGAGATTTTACGTGATGCTCTTAATATATGAGTTTGTGTTGTGTGTAGGCCTTGGGGAAAGGACCTTTTCAACTCACTAACATATGTGTGTAGGCTCACAATTGTAGAATGACAAAGGCGTGGAGTATCTCTTTACAAAACATGTGAAGGTATAATTATGTCATGGAGACAAGGATGCAGAGTCCACAATTCATGATTAAATATCTATGTCACATGGTAAGGATGTGGAACCCTTACTCCCCAACAACGAGATATGCTAGATTCAAGCTAAGTCATATCACTTCAATAAACCCCCCTCATCACTGATTTAGTTGAGAGTATAATTACCCATTTGAGAGGGGCAAACAAAATAATAATATTTAAATCTGAAATTGAGAGGAAATAAATTATGGAAAATAAAAACAAATAATCAGAATAAATGAGGTGAAGACACCTAAGGGGGAGGTGAATAAGGATAATTATTAATTTATTTTAATAGAAATTTTTGCATGGAGTGAGGTGTTAAATTTGGGAAAAGATAAAATATCAGTGTTACCAACATCGACCGAGAAATCGGTGATGTCTGAGAAATCACGAGATTTCAAGGATGCCTATTTTTCAACAAAAAAACGTCAAAAAAATCGACCTAATTGTTTGCCGAAAAATCACAAGTCGATAGAAAAAATCGGCCACTACGGACCGTGGAAGGAAAAAAGGGTTTTAAGTCGGTTTATTTATTTATTTATTGTCATTTGATCACTATAGAGATAGAGAGGAGAGCTAAGGAGACCAAAAACACTTTCTTTGGGCTTAAGGACAGATTTGGGCAACATTTGCTCTGCCATCAACCATAAAAATTGAATATTGGGTCTTGTTATTTGGAGTTCTTTTCCACATTTATCACAGCTGAAGGTTGGTAAAAAATTTACCCATCATTTCTCATTTTGCTAAGAGGGATTCTTGTTGATTTACATTACCAATTAATTCTCCATCTTCAAAATCAAAATTTATAGGGTTTTAAGCAAGTTTTTTGCATGCCAAAAAACGTTTTTTCATTTTTTTCTTGCCCTAGATCCTTCTAAACCTTCATAAAAATGCTTATTTATTTTCCTTCATCAAAATAGTGCTTGAATGCTCAATATATCTTGGATTTATTCTTGTGTTTTACATTTCCATCCATCACATATGCTTAAAAATGTTTTTTTTCTTGCCTTAGGTTAAAAGTTCAAAGTATCAAGCTTCATTCTGTCCATATACAAGATGTCGAAGCCTTTGGATCCATTTTGGGAGTGGGACACACCTGTTGGCCAACTCAATCGACAAATTCTCACTTGCAATCTATGTGGGAAGAGAATGACAGGTGGGATAAGTAGGTTGAAATACCACCTTGCACAAATAACAGGGCATGATGTGGGTCCTTGCAACCAAACAACCCCAGAACTCATTGCTAAGGCCACATAAGCAATTCAAGGCACATGGCTAAGGAAACAATACGAGGAGGCTGTGAGGAAACAAATTGCTTCAATATCCGGGTCCACAGCAGGAGTGGGGGCTAGTGGGGCTAGTCCAGATACTGATACCCACTCCACAAAATAGTCCACATCACCTTTCATTGTATCTTCAATATGCAATCCTGGTGGACGACATTCTATAAGGTCCATGATGAAAGTAAAGGAAAAAGAAAACGCACAAAAACTTATTGGTCGATGCTTGCTATAGAGTGCTATTTCATTTAACTTTTCAAAGAACCCATTTTATGTGTCCATGTTTGAGGCGGATGCTATAGTTGGACAGGGGTTTATGTCCCCTAGTTATGAGGAGTTGAGAGGGCCCATCCTTCAGGATGAAAAGGATGATTGCACTCACATATTGGAGGAGGTTCAAAAATCATGGGACTTAACAGGATGTAGTGTGATGTCAGATGGTTGGACCGATATGAGGGGTAGGACACTTCTCAACTTCTTGGTTCATTGCCCCAGGGGGGCTATGTTCATGAGATCTGTGGATGCATCTGAACATGTCAAAGATGCGGCTTTACTATGTGGCTTGTTGGATGAGTTCATCCAAGAGATTGGCCACAACATATTGTCCAAGTGATAACGGACAATGCTGCGAACTATGTGGCTGCTGGTAAGATGCTCATGGCCAGGTATCCTACACTATTCTGGACTCCTTGTGCTGCCCATTGCCTTTGTTTGATATTATAGTATTTAGGGAACATTGATTGGATCAAGGATTCTATTGATTCAATGCAGAGCATCACAAAATTCATATACAACCATGCAACGGTGCTTAGCTTGATGAGAAAGTTCACAGGTGACAAAGAGCTGGTGCATCCTGCCACCACACACTTTGCCACTAGCTTTATTTATCTTCTTCCACTCTTGAATTCTATGTGGGACTTGCAGGAAATGTTCTTTTCACCAGAGTGGCGTGCTTTATCATTTAGCACTAGACCAGAGGGGCAAGCCACATTCAGGCTAGTTGCATATGATGAGAGTTTTTGGGGTGCGGTGAAGGAGGTGTGCACCATAACCGAACCTTTGGTAAGGGTTATCCACTTGGTTGATGGAGAGAAGCCTACAATGGGCTACCTATATGAGGCCATGGATAGGGCCAAAGAATCCATCTGTGCTTATTATGAGGACAAGGGAGATCAGGGGCAGGAGAGACGACATATGATATGGGCGGTGATTGATGCATGATGGAACCACACACTCCATCGCCCCATTCATGCTGCATGGCTATACCTCAACCCTACGTTTACTTACTCCTATGGATTTAGATTTAATGGAGAGGTTATGTCTGGATTTTATGAGTGTGTCCAGAGGATGGTACCTGGTGCAATTGAGCATACACATCTTTTCGAAGAGTTGGAAATGTATAAGAGAGCCACATCATTAATTTGGGTTTGATATAGAAATAAATGACAGGACCAACATGATGCCAAGTAAGCTTCACCTAGTTTCAAACTTTCAACTTTCAAGTTTAAATTTTCATTTTCTCTTTCTAATTCTTTGTTTTAATTTTTTTTCGTTTCTCATGTTTATTTTATTCATAATTTCATTGTAGATACTTGGTGGGAGAACTATGGTGGTTGTGTACCTATTCTACAGAGGCTTGCCATTTGAGTGCTCATCCATACATGTAGCTCTTTTGGTTACGAGCGCAACTGGAGTGTATTTGAAAAAATACACTCCAAAAAGCGCAACAGGTTAGAGAATTTCAAATTCGTTATATAATATAAATTATTAAATTCTAACTGATAGATTTATGCAACTTTACCTTCTAATTTATGCATTATAATTTATAAATTATGAATTTAATAATTAATATTATGATCCTCCTCCAAGTTGGATACTCAACGCCTTAATGATTTGGTCTACGTCCACTACAATCTTAGGTTGTGGGTGAAGCAATATGAGAGAAAAGTTGATGCGACGACCATGTCATTGGATGAGATTAAAACCACTGCTGCATGGAGGGCAGAGTGTGAGGAGCCTGTTATGGAGGTATCCCCTTATTAGCTAGAGGATGATCATGATACTAATAGTGATCATGGTGATACTCATATAGAGGCTTTGGATGAGCATGTTCCGGTTTTAGAGGAGTTTCACACCAATTATGGGAGTGTGCCACAATTAGAGCTAGAGGGAGATAGACCTGGTGGTAGCACAACCACTAGCACTGGTAGAGGAGCAGAACTACCTACTCGACCTTCTCATTCTTTAGGACATCAGTTTTAGCCACCTTCTACAGTTTCTAGAGGACAACATTTTGCAGGGTCTTCTTCTAGAGGACGTCAGAGTCCAGTACGAGGCCCACAAGCCTCAAGGACACCTACTTCTAGTTCTAGAGGAAAGGCCATTTGCACAGGGATTACCTTTTCCCCTAAATGGGCTAGAGGGAATCGATAGTTTATTTACTTTATATCATTGTAGATGACTCATGAGTCATGATGATGATCATGAGATACATTTGTTATATTTTTGATGACTCAAGATTCAGGGACATGATCCATTTTTGATGTGTGATGTATCTCTAGACATCCTATATATCTTATATATCAATTTTCTTTCCATATTCGTGTGTCGATGTGTTTATTTGATATTATTGTTGCTTTATATGTTTAAAAAAATTGAAAAAAAAGTTTTTTTTTGTATTTTTTAAGGTTGTCGAAGTTTTGTGGAGATATCCCAAAATGATGTTTCCTGGACCCTGCCAATTTTTTCGCCGTGTCGATGTTTTCAACACTGATAAATATAGAAGGGCCCCATGGAAGCGAGGGGAGGAAGGAGGAGAGGAAGGGAGACTCTGCCAAAATTTAGATGGAACAGATACTTAGAATTTAAGTGGATTATAGCTTGAATCTATATGATTCAGTGGTTGGGTGTTGCCATTAATTACTCAACAATAAAGTTGTAACCATCATGATGAGTTTAGGGTGAGGTGGACTCACCATTTTGTTTCTAGAAAAAATCATCAAGATATTGGTTGGGATCCTACACAACTCAGGGGTCTTAGGGAAAGAATTTTACCATGAGTAACTCTAGTAAAAAATGGGTTGGCACTCAGTGAGTTAGCTAGGAAGGGAACGTATACCTTGGTGATTTGGAGCGGCAACTGGAACAAGTCTAAGCATGTATGATGGCATGGCGAATTCAATTTCTCATAATAGTAAGTGCAAAGAAATCTATGTTATTGGTTTAATGGTTTCTCTTACAATTCCTTAATTTAACCATGTGATTACTTAGTTCATGAATAATGTTGTAATCATGTTAAAGGAATTGTTGTTTGATTAATACAAGTCTTGTAGATAATTTCTAATTATAATTGTTACTTGTTATATGAATGTTTCAAAAGAATGTTCAATTGTAATTCTGTTATACCACCTTAATGAGAATGAATTAAAAGACTGAATAACTTGTCGAAATTTTTGATAGCTAGATCTGCGCCTAGAAAAACATAAGTTTTCTTTCAAGTCGCCATGTTAGTTTACATAACAATCCATAAATATGTGTAAGCATTGATTGTTGATTGAAGGCATGCTAATTGCATGAACACTGAGTGTCTTTTTTTTTAACTTAGTCATTTTCCTAACTTTAGTGTGATTATGTGACAAATTGATTAGTTAAGTGACCTGGACACGTGCTTAAACCTTATATCAACCCCTTTTCCAACTATCCAAAACGAGACAGACTCCTTAGAGGAGGTTCTGATGTTTTTGTTAAAATTTCAATGCGGTGGTCCCACATCGGAGGGGGAAATGTTGGTACCGATGCTGAAGTGGTGATGCTGACGTTGAAATTGGGGTTCTTTTGTAGAGGTGTGGTTGTGTTCTGACTTCTGAGTGGGAGTGTGAAAGTGCTAGTGTTTGTGAATCGCTCGGAGTTCCAATGCCGAGGTGGCAATGTCGATCTTGACATCGAAAGGGTCATTGGTAATTTTGTAGTTTAGTCAGTGTCGACTTCCGAAGTCCAACATGTAGATTGAGAACTTGGGTTTAAGATGTCGAAGTGGGTATGTCAGGGTTGTTTCTTTGGGACCCGTTTCAAAGTTTTTGATATTTGACTTTCGATGTCAGAAATGTCTGAATGGTATGGATAAGTCGAAAATATTGAAAATAATTCTCCAAAACCGTTATAAGGGTTATAATTATTAATTAATTAATGGTTTATCTAAAATTTATCCATAATTGGTAATCCTCTGTTGTGTAGAACAAGAAGAGTCGTCCATGCATCTTAAGAGATAAAACCAAAATTTCTTTTTGTGGCATGTATTGTGATTCAAGTTAGACAAATTGGTATCTATGTAGTTGTGTAATCAGGTGGGTGTTACATATGATATCAGAGCAAGGTTCAACACTAGGACCTTAGGTATCCACATCTGATTATAAAATTGAATAATAAAAGTTTGTTGGTTTGTGAAATAATATGTAGTCTTTTGTTGATTGTTTAAGTAGGAAGACAATGGCGAGACAAGGAAAGGAAGGGGATCTAACCAACCTCCTTCTTCAGGTGGTGAATCAAAAACTATATATGTTAGATAAATGAGAGATATTATGCATTCATTTCAAAGGATGAACGAGGCCTTGATTGATAGGACCAATGGTAATGTTTATGGGGCATGATCATCTATTTGAGGATTATTTGCATAGGGAATTGGAGAAAGTAAGGCTATCCATTTTCAAAGGGACAAAAAGAGAGAGGTAGACAAAGCATGGCTGGAAAATATGAATATTAGATTAAGGAAAGTGCTTTGTTATGGTGGAGACACCTAGAATCACAAATGGGGTGGAACATCTCTACGGTGACATGGGAGCAATTTGAGGAATATTTCTGTAAGAAGTACCTTTCTGAAGAGTACTTGAACGAAAATTAAATGAATTTCGTGATCTTAAGCAGGGGACCAATACAATGTTAGCATATGAGCCTTTTTTATAGAGGTGTTAAGGTATGCTTCACATTTGAACACATAGAGGTTGAACGTAAACAAGTTCCTTTGTAGGTTGAATCCCTGCATAAAGGAGAAGGTTCGTATATTGATGCCCAAAACTTTGTATGAGGTTGTTCGAAGAGTTGTTATTGCAGAAGAAGAGTTGCTTGGAAAGATTGGAGATGCAAATATTATGAAAGCACCCAAACCTCATGTTTCTTCCTTCCATGGTAAGCCTTTTTAGATTGGGACTCATGGACATAGTTCCAAGTATTCTTTTTCTAAAAGTTATGAATCCCAATGGGGCAATGCCTTGGGAGTGCAAAAAATAAGGCTAATTTTCAGCAAAAAGGTGTTGGTTCCCAAGGATCAGTTCAAACCACAAACCATATCCTTTCCAAAACAAACAAATTCACAAAAAATTCTCCTATGGGTGGTTATTGGAGTTGTGGTGGACCGCATTATGAGTGGGGCTGTCCTAAGAAGCAAATTGAGGCACCATCTAGTCAAATTTAGACTACGATTGGGGATATGGGTAAATCCTATAGAATTCGTGTAGTTGTGCATGATACGCAAGATGAGCATCAACCTTCAGTTCTAGAAGCAACATGTACATTGAATAATATTGCTATTTCTATTTTAATTGATCCTGGTGCCACATAAAGTTTTATTTCACCTAATGCTTTAATAAGATGTGGTATGGTAGCAACAAAGCAAAAAACTTTGATCAGGTCGAAGTGGCTTTAGGGTGCACACAGTGTGTAGGTCCTTTGGCACAAGGTTGTACTATAGATTTGGGAGTATGTACTACATCCATAAATGTGTATGTGACTACTCTTCATTCTTATGATTTGATTATAGGAAAGGATTGGATTGAAGCCCACTGGGTTGTTTTGGATTGTTGGAGGAAGATTCTACATTTTTGGATGACGTAAGACATTTTATGCTTTTTTATGGAAAGAATAGGCTTGTGTAATTAAGAATTGTTTCATCCCATCAACTAAAGAATAATTTAAGGAAGGGATGCCAAATGTTTACAGTTAAAACCTTAATTGAAGGTGATAGTTTCATCTTTGAAAATGTACCTAGTTCTTTCTAAAATTTTAGATGTTTTTCCAAAGGAGTTTTCAGAACTACCGCTAATGCAGGAAATTGATTTCTGTATTGAACTCAAACCTGGTACTGAACCTATTTGTAAGGCACCCTACCACATGACTATAATTGAGTTACGTGAGTTACAAGTACAACTTCAAGAATTGTCGGGTTTGGGTATGATTAGGCTTAGTATTTCTCCTTGGGGTGCATCGGTAATTTTTGTTAAGAAAAAGGATGGTTCTCTTTGATTATGCATTGACTATTGCCAATTAACCGAGGTAACAATTAGAAACCGACACCCTTTGCCTTGAATTGATGACATTTTTGTTAAAATGAAAGGAGCAACTATATTTTCTAAGATATATCTATCATTTGGATATCATCAGCTAAGAGTGAAGGAGGAAGACATCTCTAAGACTACTTTTCGAACTCGCTTTGGGCATTATAAATTTGTAGTGGTACCTTTTGGGTTAACTAATGCCCCTAGTGTCTTCATGAGTTTGATGAATGGTGTATTCAAAAAATACTTGGTCAAGTTTGTATAAGTGTTTATAGATGATATTCTAATTTATTCCATAAATCCCGAGGATCATGAGGAACATTTAAGATTAGTTTTGCAATGCTTGAGGGAGAACAAGCTATATGCTAAGATGTCAAAATATTCATTTTTCCAATATGAGATTCACTATTTGGGTCACATTATTTCTAGAGAAGGCATTGCAGTAGATCCGACAAAAATAGAAGCTATCTTTGAGTGGCCAGTACCAACAAATGTGCATGAGGTGTGTAGTTTTATGGGTATGGTTGGATACTATAGAAGATTGGTGGAAGGTTTTTGCAAGATTGCAAAACCAATCACTTATTTGACTAAGAAAGGAGTAATGTTTGTTTGGAATAAAAGTGCAATCGTGCTTTTGCTAATCTTAAGCAATTATTAACTTCAACACCGATATTGAAGGTTCTTGATATGGACTGAACTTTTGTTGTATGTACTGATGCATCCAAGGAAGGATTGGGTGTTGTACTTTCCTAAAATGGAAGGGTAATCACATATGATTCCAGGAAATTAATACCCCATGAAGAGAACTATGCAACTCATGACTTAGATTTGGAAGCAATGCTTCATGCTTTGAGGCTATGAAGGCATTTCCTTATAGGTAAGAAATTCGAGTTGAAAACTGACCATAATGGTTTGCAACATATCTTCTCACAAACAGATTTGAATGCAAGACAAAGGAATTGGTCAAAGATTTTGAGCGAGTATGACTTTGATATCACTTACATCAAAGGAACTCTAAATAGAGTGGCTGATGCACTCAGTTGGAGGCCTCATATTTTTTCTATAATTCCTTTAAAAGTAGATTTAAGAGAACACACTATAAATGCTCAAAGAAATGATAGTTGGTTTTTAGAGGTCAGAGCTATGTTAAGCGGGTGACAAGAGTGGAAAGCCAAGTTATAAAGATATTCTTGTGATGACGGATTTGTAAAGTTCTTAAATAGAATCTATATTCCACAAGGAGAAGGTCTTAGTGAGCTGATCTTCAATGAGTCTCACTATTCCTTATATACAACCCATTCAAGTGTTAAACAATGTATGTTGATTTAAAACCCAATTTATTTTGGGAAGGTATGAAAAAGGATGTAGCTCTTATTGTGGCCCAATGTTTGGAATGTCAACTGGTAAAGGTTAAGCATCATCATCCAACAAGCTTATTGCAACCTCATGGCATTCCCTTTTCCAAATGGAAAGTGATATCAATAGATTTCATAGTAGAGTTACCTCTATATGTGAGAAGACACAACTCCATATTAGTAGTGGTGGATAAGCTCACTAAAAGTGCTCGTTTTATTCCAGTTAAAGATACATATAAATCCCGTGAGATAGTGCAAGTATTTATTAAGGAAATTGTGAGACTCCATGGGTTTCCAAAGAAATCCATTTCTGACAGAGCCTCTATGTTTACGGGGAGGTTTTGGATTAGATTCCAAGACGCCCTTCAGACTTAGCTTAATTTTAGCATGAGATATCACCCTGAAACTGATGGTCAGATTGAGAGAGTGGACTAGGTTTTAGAGGACATGCTTCACATGTATATTATGGACCAAAAAACCAAATGGGAAGAATATATTCACATAGTTGAATTTTCCTATAATAATAGCTACCATAGTTCTATTGGTATGGAAGCTTTTGAATTACTACATGGTAGAACCTACAGAACTCCATTAAGTTGGGAGAAACTTCAAGACTGAATTTTGGTGGGACCTGAAATTATTCAAAAAATGGAGGTACAAGTAACTTTAATGAGAAAACGACTGAAGGAATCTCAGGACCGCCATAAGAGATATGTGGATGCTCACACATTGGATTGTAATTATAAGGAAGGAGATCGTGTTTTTCTACGAGTTAGACCCAATAAAAGTTCTATAAAATTTTGGAGGGGATCTAAACTATCTCCTTGATTTGTAGGGCCATTTGAGATATTGGAGAAGGTCATAACTATAACATATCGACTTGCTTTTACACCAGTACTACATCGTATGCATAATATTTTTCATGTATATATTTTGAGAAATTATGTTATTGACACATCTCATATATTGGATTGGAAACAATTGAATCATTTGAGGTAACGGACCAGGGGGCTCTGAAGGTATATCCAATATGTATACTAGACCATTGCACATGGAAACTCAGGCACCGACTAGTGGACCAGATAAAGGTCCAATGGGACCTTTATAGTCCTAGTTCTGCAACTTGGGAGGATGTAAAATCCATGCACCTAGAATACCCATTTTTGTTCACTTAGGAAACTTCGGGCCAAAGTTTTATTCCAAGAGGAAAAGTATGTAATGCCCTATTGCATGAATTTTTGTTATCATGACGTAGGTGTGGAGCTTCTAGTCATTTTGAGGTGTGATGATGTCACGTCCCCAGTTTTGACCCCGTTTGTATGATGTATATAATGTAATCAATCGTGGTGAGGAGCTCAAGGCAAAAGCCCCACCATCGATTGGGTTGTGTGTGTGTTTCGGCAATGGGGATAGTTGCCGATGGTTTATCATGCCATATGGCACATTATAATTTGACATCATGTAAATAAGCACATCAAATAAAACTAAAACCACAACCAGCTACGGCAGTGCAACGTTGAATGAAAAGGGCATGATTCCAAAGGATAAGGGGTGGGGATGTCAAACCTTAGTCTATGGGGGAAAAACCCTTGTTTTGCCACCTTTGTTTGTTTGCCACCTTTTCTTGTCTCATCCAACCTTGTCAACCTCTTTAATGTTTTGTTGGGTAGCTGAGGAGTTATGGCTGGTGGTGGTTGGGGTAGTTATTGCCTTTGGGAGTGGGGTGGCAGGACTGTCAATCCCTTTCCCACATGCCCACTCCACCCACGACTACCTTCACTTCTTCTCTCCCACGTTTCCAATTTGGGGGGGGGGGGGGGGGAGGAGGATGGTCGGTTCATTTTCCTCACGTTGGTCGGCTCTTCCTCACGTTGGTCGGTTAATTCGTGCACACAGGCTGGGGATCCTCACATAGAGGGGCATTCTGTTCATCCCGACGCACCAGTCGCGGGTCATCTCTGGATGTGTACGCAGTGAGCAGGTGAAACGGCCTCAAGGGCCTGATTTCCACTAGTATGTGTCATAGTCGTGGTTTTAATCCACATTTTCTACCTTGCTGTCTGTTTAACCCACGATTTGGGTTACTGTTGTTTCACCCACGATTTTTGGGTGCTGTTGAGAGTCCGTTCCTTTTCCATATCGGGTGGTGCATATGTTTTCCTTTGTGCATTATGGTTTGGTGCAAGTGCTCTCACGCACAGACTGTTTGGGGTCGTTTTTCTCATGTTGTGAGCCGTGCTCACTGCTTGTGTTTTGGGGCTGTTGTCTTCCCCACATTTTGTTGGTTGTGGTGCTCAATTTTCGTTTAGGGCCACTGTTGATTTCCAATCTGTTGGCCAAGTTTTCCCTGTTTGGAACTGTGGAATGCTGCTATCTTTTATTGTGTGTTTGGGCTGCTGATATACCCTGGTTTGGGTGTTGCAGTTGAGTTGTTTTGGCCACTTTAGGGTCAAGAACAACTCTGTGTTTCCTTGTGGGCTTGAGCTGTGCTCATCTTTTGTTTGGGATTATCCTTGGTTGCCTTTACCTTCTTCACAAGGCTGTGAAGGGTTTGTTTTGCTGCGTGTAAGCATTGGTTGGTCTTCAGACTGTGCTGGCTTGGCCAATGCAGAAGGCCTGGTAAACCCAGCGGTGTTGGTTTGGCTAATTGTGTCCCTCGGCTATGTGTAAACCTGCGTTGACCCTTATCCTTGGAGGAATCATGCCCAACTCGGGGGTGGCAGTGTTGCTGAGAGATTGATGAGTACGCTGGCCTATGGTTGGGTGGAACGTTGCAGCGACGTAGATGGTTGCGGGTGAGTTCTTCATCAAAAGATAAGTAATCTTGGCTGTTTTGTCTCTGCAATTTATATCTATTGTTCTATGGATTATGATGAACATGTTAAATGATGGAAATGTATATGTGTTGCTTCCGCTGTATAATGATGTCCTAGGAATTATGAATTCCTGCATGCTGGATTACGCATCTGCTTGTATGTCTTAGCATCCCTGTGATGCATCATGTTAAGCCTAATTTCAGCATCGATCTCTTCTGTTCATGTTCATGGGGCTGTTTTCCCGGTTGCATTGGTGTTCGTCGCGTCCTCCTCGCCGGTCTGAGGGACGGGGACGTGACAGATGATATATGACGATGGACATATTATCAGTTACACACACACACACACATATATATATATATATATATGTATAGGTATAGGTATATGTATATATATATATGTATATGTATATATGTGTGTGTGTGTGTGTGTGTGTGTGTGTGTGTGTGTGTGTGTGTGTGTGTGTGTGTGTGTGTGT
>LPNX010344706.1:213318-261222 GCA_001517045.1 Pseudotsuga menziesii | reverse complement strand
CTTGCACATGGTGGGACTCATGGACTAGGCAAATAAGACAAAATAAATGAAATAATGTCTAAGTGGGTAAATACTATGGGTTGATTATTCTAACACTTACCATGGTCAAGATCAATCCTTCCTTTACCCAAATTATCAGTGAGAGAGTCATCTCCCAAAACTATTGGTTGACCATTCGACATGTCAAGAGAGGAGAATGCCTCTTTTGTCGAAACCATATATGTCTAAAAGTTCCAAAGTCTATTGTGAAGCTAGGTGAGCTTGATGTGCCACCAACCAAAGCATGTACTCTCTCTCTGTCCTCTGAATTTGATCCTCATTCTCTCTTCTTTGAGCAATCAGGAAGGGAGATGTTATTCTTCTCCAGGAGTTGGGTCAACATGTCAATTTTGTTCTTCATACAAGAGCTCTCAAGATGATAGCCCTTACTGCAGTATGCAGTCTTGCTCATTTCTCCTGTTTTCTTCTTCTTCTGGAAGTTCTTCTTGGAACCTTGGGGATCCTCTTGAGACTTGTTCTTGCCTCTCTTTAGCTCAGGTGGATTTTTATATTTTTTCTTGCTTTTTGAATCCACCCTTGAATCTCCAACAACCAAATATTGGTCTTTGGAAGGTTTGATGGTGCCCATCATCACCAACTTATCTTGTTCTTGTGTGAGGGATTCCAGGAACTCTGCAAGCTTAGGCATCTTCTAGGCTTAAGCTGTAAACTTGGTGGCATGGAAGGTCAAAACAAACACTGAATAGTTATGGCCAAGATTCAAGAGTATGTCCAAAACTATTTTCTCTTCCTTCTTTTCAATTCCACATTGTTTTAGCTGCAAAACAAGGGCTTTAAACTTGGAAAAATAGAGTTGCAAGGATACGAAGCTACTGGGACTCAAGGAGATCAGCTCATTCTCAATTTGATGTCCTCTCATCTCATATGTCTTACCAAAAATCTCTACAAGATTCTCCTACACTTCATTAGGTGATTTCAATCCATCAAGATGGAAGAGGAGGTCTCTTGAAATGCTCAGAAAACAAAAGACCATAGGCCTCATCCCTCCTATTGTGCCATTTAATTTTCTCTACAGCTGCATTGGGATCTACCTCAGTTTCCATAGTAACACTATATAGACCTTTCACTCTAAAAAATATGTCCATCTCAGCTTTCCATTCAAATAAATTAAATGGAGTCAAGATGATCTTTTGAGATTGGTCCATAGCTTAGAAATTGTGCCCTTCAGTCATCAGAATATGATCCCAGTCAAGATGTTGAACCTACAATATAAATATGGAAGGACATAAATCAATCCACAAAGGCTCTGATACCATGTGGAAATTGAACCCAAGAGATAGACCAATTACACTCACAAAATTTCTAATCAAACATGCAAAATTAACATCAAAGGAGACTGAATTTGGAGCATAACACTAATCTCTGTTGAATAAGTGTACAATAGACAACCTTGTGAATTAATAGGCTACTGAAAAATATAATTACATGATATATTATAATGCATAAGGATGCCATTCAAAATAGTCAAAAAGTAGACTTACTAAATCTAGTCAAATCCCCCATAGGCGCATAAAGCAGTTTCCAAATCCACTAATATGCTCACGAATTGGAAAATTCAAGTAGGAAAGATAATAAGGGGTGGAAATAAAACTCATACATGATTTTATTAGGAGAAAAGGATGGAGGATGATGTGGGCAAAAAACAAGTCAACTACACCTAGTCTAGCATTTCCTTTTGCCTTAATTCTCAATAAAACAGGCAAGTTTATAGAAAACATAGATATGCACTTTGGAGGATCTAGAATAAATAAAACATGCTAAATATGGTTTCTAGGAGGTTTCCCAAGTGCTCCATGGCTCATTTTTAGCAAGTGTTGACTTCTATGACATGTATAAGGAAACTAGCATAGAGTGGAATCTAGGAGACTAGGTAATAAGACAAAAGTGATTTAATTAATGTATAATGTAGGTAAATATGGTTTGATTATTCTAACAGATATAATAATATATGTTTTACCAATTTCACCAAAAATACTAGGACATCAATCCATTCATTAAGCATTGATATCAAATCTGATTCACTTACCAATACCTTTACCTCACAGTGCACCTCAAAATTAAGTGATTATTCTTACTGAGATAAACACTTATTCTTGTGAAGTTATCTTGCATAAATCATTTATCATAAATGGAGTGTGGAATTAAAATAAGAGAATAAGAGAGATTAATACCATAAAAACAACACATTTTTTTTAACGAAGTTCACCCATCTTGGGATACATCTCAAGTTCCACTTACAAAAAGTGATATTTCAGTTAAGTTACCAATAGTGATATCGCTATCACACTTCCAAATAGTGAGATTGCTCTCATTATGCAAAAAAATGATAAAAATACAGAAGATAAGCTTATAATGCTAATTCTAAAGACACACTTCAATTTTGCTCATCAAATTTAGAAACATAAGCCACCACTATATTCTTCTCAAGTTTCTAATACTTTTGTGTATAAACTCAGATATACTTGGCTTAGAAATGTAATATTTAAAGACACCCTTCATATCTTCTATGCAAACTTGCAAACAAAGTACATAGTTACATTCCTCTTGAAATTCTACGGATTTTGAGTACAAACATGACTTTGTTATGCATAAGAACTTGGGACCTCCCCTCGGAATCAATTTCAAGACTATGCTCTGACTCATACTCTACTACTCTAGAAAACTGTAAATCTATCCCATATTTGGATCTGTGCTAGTGTTTATGTAGGTAGGTTCATCCTGCCACCCAACCCAATTCCAGGCTTAACGTGGAAACAAATTTAAATAAAATATTATTTACTAATACAAATCATACTAATGGTACATTGGATGTGTCATTAGTTTATGTTCGTGAAGGTTGTAGGTTCAAACCCCATAGACCTCTCCCCTTTGTACATAGTTGTAACAATATGTTAAACCAATTGATTTGTTTTCCTACCGACCCCCCAAAATTTTTGGAATAAAGGTCAACTTGGCCATATCAAAGGTGAAATGTGGAATATTTTGATTGGTCCAAACCTACATAACTATCATATGCACCTTCCATGTGTTGAGCGGGGATTGGTCCATGTAGTCAACCATGTACTCTTTGCATCCAATTATTGACCTCCTCAGCATGCCACATCACCTGCCACATGGTTTTGATGTCACTGTACAATATTCCATGTGTCACCCTTTCAGTAGTGCCACATCATCCATATGGATACCACCTTAGATGCAAAACTACCACGTTATCCACCTTCTGTTCACCAAGTCATCATACAAATTCCACATCTCAACTTGCCATTGGTCCAACTGGCTGCCATGTTAGTTGTGCAACTATCACATATCATGACACATTAGTCCAAGTCACTTCCTTGTTGTTAGTATGGATTGTATGGATAGGATTCATGGAAATTTGTCATATTTCCACATGGAACCCCTACTTAAACCTTTTACATGTTTTGCAAAAATCTTAGAACTTGATATCTTTTGCATACGATGCCCATATGAGGTTATTCAAGTGTCATTGGAAATATCTTATCGATCCCTATGCAACGGTGTTATTCCCACCAACATCTAAGAATGTTAATTTCTGAGCATTCATACATCCATCTAGATCAATTGATGAGCCTCAATATCAAATTTTGCATATGCATTTTGATGGTGCATATTCAAGTGATGGTAATGGATTAGGAGTTGTTATTTGTATGAACATAGAAAATATTCATCCTTCTGAATATTGAATAAACTTTTCTTATACTAATATTGTTTCCAAATTTGAAGCGTTATTTGTGGGATTAAAAGGCTACTCAAGATTTGGGATATAAAAATTTATCGTTTTTTGCTAAACTTGAACTGACAATTAACATCCATTTTGAGAAATGTAGTTACCTTAAAATGAGTTTTTAAGAAGATACAAAATTTTAGTTTTATAACAAATTCAAAACATTTCCTTGTTTATACTACCCATAATCGAAGAGGATTGAATTTGATTGTTGATAGCTTAGATGTTTATGTAGCCAAGCCTGATTGACATGTTAGTGCTAAAAGACTACAATGTTCTATTATATTTCCTTATAGGACACACTTTTCCAATAAGGAATAATTATGGAAATTTTTTCCTGACGATGATACTTCGCATTCTTTTCTTACCAATGAATCAAATGATTCTACGAAAAAAACTAATTATAATAAAATCATTATCCTTTAAAAAATTTGTTTCATAAAATTTTAACGCCTTTGGAGGATTCATTTTCTTGTAGTATCCCCAAAGTTTCATCATATAAAATGTTTTCTATATAGAAATCTATGTCACAAAGATTAATTGTAAGTACAAAACTTCTTTTTTTCTTTCTAACAACTCTATATAATATATTTCTTTTGTTTAGATTATTTTGATTCCAGAAATACTATCCTTAGGTTCATATCTGAAACTAAATCTTTTGTCATGAGTTATTTGGTGACAATGTTTACACTACTTTTCTTTAATCTTGGTTACTGCAATTGCTCTTTATACTAAGGTGTACTAGACTTCAGTCTTGGAGTCAATGGCAGACTAGTAACTTCTAGCTAATATCTTGTTTTCATTAACTTGCGGGTTCTAAATGATCATATTTACATGAAAGAACATCAAATCTTATATTATTGAAATCAATACATTAACAAATATGTGACTATGTTTATTCTATAAACATTGTCAAAATTTCTATTTTAACTACTTTTGAAATAACAATGGATTAAGGATTTTGTATCCAAGAACTTACATGTTTCTTCCTCGATGGTTATTTTTTTATATTTGAAGGATTTCTTCTTGCAATTCATTTCCCTTGTCTAATATATTTTTATTTCAACTAAAACAAAATAATCAAATATTTTATAATTATGATAAATATTTCCTCTACCAAACTAATTTAACACCATGGCAATTTAAAAATAAAATCTAAAATAATAAAATATTCAATTTATTATTCCTATAATTCTCTACATCATCACTATCCTGTGAAGTGATCATAATGATGTCCTACTTTCGACTATAAAAGAACATTTTAATAAAGATCACAAAACACGATTTAGGCTTTCTTGGTAAATTAAAATCTAATGCTTCAATTTTTTTAGAATCTAAATTACCAAATCTATGCATTAGAAATACAAAAGGTCATACTTGAATGAATATTGGAAAAAATCTATGAAACAATTATTGAAATAATAATAAAAAATTAATATAATATAAGAGTAAACAATTAACTTATCATCCTTATCCAAAACCAATTGAATTAGGAACTTCCATATTCCTCCCATCCTTAGATTCCTAAGTAGTTCTACAACTTCAACTCATCAAATCATCCTTGATCTAGACCAAGCACGCTAACAAGGAATAATAATCTAAGCCAATTCTCTATCTCCTTTTATCTACAACAGAGTATTCACAATGTTTTTGACCCTCTCTACGTAAACCCTATTTTAAATCCATTACATATAACATAGTCCCACTAGGACCACCGTGTTACTTTCATGGTCATTAAGGGCTCAAGGGTTTACGATTGAACCTTCTAGCAGAATAAATACTAATTCCCATTGTATTTCATGTCTAAACAACTTTCCCTTTTTAAGAGATGGCTCCATTCATAATTTAGATTGCAGTCTCATTTTCGAGGGGAAATGTGTCTCTTTTTGTTTTCCTTCTCTTTTTTTATTTTTATCCATTCTTTAAGTAGTCAGGGTTCTCATTTTCCATTTTCTTTTAACTTATTAATTAATATATATTTTTAACTTCCTTTATTCTAGTTCTTTATTTTTTTCATTTATTAAATAAGATAAAAACATTCCCCTCCTTATGTGCTTGGTCTCTCTTAAGTGGTTGTTCCCAATTGAGTTAGTAATACTAAGTAGATAAGATACCGTAATAATATTATTTATTAATTTATGATGCTCCATTGTCTTTCAACTCAACATCATATCAAAAACATAAACACTTAGGTTCACATGCTTGATGCTCATGTAGAGCCTCCAAGCTCAATGTCAAATCTAAAGAAAGCATATCAAATGTATTTGATGCTCTAGATCCTCCAAGCTCAACATCAATTCTGAAAAAACATATCAAATGTATCTAAATATCTATAGCCTCCTATCTCAACATCAATTCTAAAGAAAACATAAAACAATTAAGTCTTTACATATTCACAAGGGGTGTGCAAACTTGGGATATTACATCTCACCCTTCTTAAAATAACATTGTCTTAGTGTTAGTACTTATTGTTGAGAATTTTGAAAAAAAGGGCATGTCTCTTTCATGAATTCTTCCATTTCCCATGTAGCTTCCTCAGAGCTATAATGTTTCCATTGTATTTTCATTTGGGTTATAACCTTCTTCCATATATGTATTTCTCTCTGCTCCAAAACACACAGTGGTTCTGCATGAAATCCCATTTTGTTCTATAGTATATTCTGATCCATAACATGTTTAGGATTGTAAATATATATTTTGATTAAAGACGCATGAAAATAATTATATATTTTAACATGCATTGGCAAGGCAATTTCATAGGCCACTGAGCCCCTCGAAGATAAAATTTTAAAATTTTCACAATATCTGGGGGCCGGTTTCGTGCATGTTCCCAATATTAGAGAAATTTTCTTCACTTTTACTTTAAAATATACATCATCCCCAATATGATAATGTTTATCCCATTTGTTCCTGTAAGCATATATCTTCTTCTTGTCTTGTGCCTCTTTCAAATGCTACTGCACTTTACTAACAATTTTCTCAAGATATTTTAATATATTTGGTCACAACATCAATCTATCAACTGGACTATCCATAGTCATAAGTCTTTTGAATTTCCTTCCATTTAATCTTCAAAATGGGCCCTTTTAGTGGATGTTTGGTAACAATTGTTATAAGAAAAATCTGTTAGGTGTATGTAATCTTTGTAGTTTCAGGTTATGTATAGAATTCATCCAAATCATGTCTTGCAATATCTTATTTGTGTGCTCCATTTTTCCATCTACCAATGGGAGGTACACTATACTAAATTTTAGTTGCACGTTCATCTGTATAAATAAATCCTTCCAAAATTTCCTAGTGAAGTTTGTATCCATGTCTTATATAATGGTTTTTGGTATATCATGTAATCTGAATATTTATTTTAAGAAAATATTTGTTATGTGTGTTTCCTTATAGGTTGACATTACAGGGAACAAAGATATTTCTTTAGAAACATTTTCTACCACCAGTAGTTTAGTATCATTATGCTTCTTACTTTTCGGCATGCCGATGATAAATTGTGTACTTATCACCTCTTATTTCCATTATGGAATGGGTAATGGATGCAATAGTACAGTTGGGTGTTGATGCTCAATTTCAACCACTTGGCATTCTTCAGAAGTACTAATATCTAGATCCCCATACCGCATGAGTCCACCTGAGTTGGTAGAATTGAAATTGAAGCTTCAAGAACTACTTGAAAAGGGATACATAAGACTGAGTGTGTCCCTTAGGGATCACCAATCATATTTGCAAAGAAAAAGGATGGCAAGGTGTTCATGTTTATCGATTACTGATAGTTAAACAAGTTGTAAATTAACATTAAGTACCTAATTCCCATAATAGTTTAAATATTTGACCAAGTATGGGGTGTGAAGATATTTTCTTGTATTGACTTTAGGTCTAGATGTCATGAAGTAAGAACCTATGAGGAAAAAATATGCAATACAACATTCAGAACCATGTATGGCCACTATGAATTTGTAGCGATTCCATTTTGTATAACTAATGTGCATGCAACTTTATGTGTATGATGAACAACATTGTAAGTAAGTATTTGAATAAATTCATATTGGTTTTTATTAATAATATACTCATATACTCTAAAATTAAAGAATATCATAATGAACATATAAAAATATCTCTACAAATACTACGTAAACAACAACTATATGCTAAGTTCAATAAATGTCATTTTTACAAGAACCAGACGCAAATCTTGGGCCATATAATTTCAAAAAATGGTGTTGTTGTGGATCTAGAAAATATCAAAGCAATTTTAGAATGGAAAACTCCTAAAAACATAAAAGAAGTTCAATATTTAATGGGTTTAGAAGGGTATGATCATAAGTTAATTGAAAAAATTTCTAAGATAGCTTATCTTATAACTTCCTTACAAAAAAAAAATACAAAATTTGTGTGGATTGAAAATTGTGAGAGATTTTTTGCTAATAAAACAATTATTAACAACAACACCTATATTGAAAAAGATAGAGCTAGATCAGGAATTTATAGCTTGTACAAATGCATGCAAGGAAGGGATTGGTGGGGTCATTATGCACGAAGGAAATGTTATTTCCTATGAGTCCCAAAAACTTAAAGAACATGAAAGAAACTACGATGCCCATAATTTAGAGGTAGCTACCATAATTCATACCTTGAAAATTTGTCAACAATAATTTATGGGGAAACATTTCTTACTCAAAATTGATAACTTAGGATTAAAATATATACTTGAACAACAAAATCTAGATGCTAGACAAGATAGATGGCTTACTTAACTGAGAGAATACAATTTTGAAGTAAAGACACATTAAAGGGAAAGAAAATAAATTTGTTGATGCCTTAAGTCGAAAAGTACATGTTCTATATGGAGTAACAACTAGTCAAGTTAATTCTGATTTATATCACAGAATTAGCATAATAGCAAAAAATGATGAATTTTACACTGAAACCAACAAGAAAATCCAAGGAAATGATTTGGTAAAGTTGTAGGAGAATTATAGAATTGGTGAAACATGGTTATTATGGTATAAAAATAGATTGTATGTGCTTGAAACAACATAATTTAGAACTGAAATTTTAGAAGAATTTCATAAATCACGTTAATCAAGGAAATTAGGCTATCAGAAGATGAGTTATGCAGTAAAGAAATGTTAGATATGGCCTAAGTTAATAACAAACATAGCACTTGTTATTGAAAATGTTAAGAAATCCAAGTGGTCAAAATTGAGTATCAACACCCAGTTGGATTGTTGCAAAATTACCCATTTGGGATTTGAAATGGGAGGTGATAAGTATGGACTTTATCATCGGCTTTCCCGAAAGTAAGAAGCATAATGATGTTATACTAGTGGTGGTAGACTAACTTTCTAAAAAAAACCATTTTATCCTTGTAAAGTCAACCTATAAGGAAATACACATATTTTATTAAAAGAAATCTTTAGATTACATGGTATACCACAAACCAATATATGAGACATGGATACAATTTCACTAGGAACTTTTTAAAGGATTTATTTATAGGGATGAACACATAGTTAAAATTTAGTACAACATACCGCCCAAAGATAGATGGGAAAACTCAGCACATAAATCATATATTGGAAGACATGCTTAGAGTGTATGTTATGCATAAACCAATAGACTGGGAAGATTATATACACCTGGTAGAGTTTTCCTATAAAAATGGTTCAATAAAGATAAAATAAAATTTCTCTTTTGGAAGTATTATTTGGTAAGAAGTGCATAACACTTGTGACTTGAGATAGTCCAATGGATAGACTGATGTTGGAACCAAATTTAGTAAAATATCTTGAGTAGATTGTTAATGAAGTGTAACTGCATTTGAAAGAGGCAAGGATAGGAAGAAGAGATATGCTGATAGGAATGCACATGATAAAGAGTATCAGGTTGGGGATCATGTATATTTGAAAGTAAAAGTGAAGAAAAGTTCTCTAAGATTGGGAAAATTCCAGAAACTAGCTCCTAAATATTGCGGGACTTTCAAAATTTTTGCTAGGAGAGGCCTAGTGGCCTATGAACTTGCCCTACCAGCGCATGTTAAAATACATAATGTTTTTCATGTTTCTTTACTCAAAAATTACATTGATCCTAAACATGTTAAGTATTAAAATGTATTGCGGGTGAAACTAGAAGGAGAATTCATGGAAAAACTCCTTCATGTTTTGGAGCGGGCATAAATATAGCTCTGGAAGAAGGTTATTACCCAACTGAAAACACAATGGTAGCATTACATCCCTGCATAGGCTACATGGGAAAGGGAAAAAATTCATGAAATAGACATACCCCTTTTTATTTTAGAATTATCCATAATAAGTATTAACATTGTGCCAATGTTATTTTAAGCGCAGTGGGATGTAATATCTCAAGTTTGAACACCTCTTGCGAATATGTAAATGCTTAAGTTTTTTACGTTTTATTTAGACTTGATGTTGAGCTAGGAGGATCTAGAGCATCAAATATATTTGATATGTTTCCTTTAGACTTGATGTTGAGCTAGGATGCCCCGGAACATCGAATACATTTATATGTTTTCTTTATTCTTGATGTTAACTTAGAATCTTTGGAGTATCAAGCGTGTGGACCTAAGTGTTTACGTTTTTGATCTAATGTTGAGTTGAAAGACTTTAGAGCATTAGGAATTAATAAATAATATGTTTATGTTATCTTATGTACTTAGTATTACTAACTAAATTGGTTACAACCACTTGAGATGGACCAAGCACAAGAGGAATGATCCTTTTTAATTTAATAAATGAAAAATAATAAATAACTAGAAAGGTAGTTAAAGAAAAGATTAATTAATAAATCAAAATAAAATGGAAAAGAGAACCTTAATTAGTTCTTGTATGTAGAAGAATATAAAAAGAGATAATAAAAAAGAGGCACTTTTCCCTTGAAAAATATATTGCAATCTAAGTTATGAATGTAGTCATCTCTTAAGAAAAAGAAATTTGTAGAGACAGAGAATACAAGAGATGTTGGTATTTATTCCACTGGAAGGTTTAGCTGTAAACCCTTGAGCACTCAATGACCAGAAAAGAACATGGTATTCCTTGTGGGAATATATTATATGTAAGGTATTTAAAATAGGGTTTACGTAGATATGGTAAAAAAACCTCTTGGATACTCTGTTATAGATAAAAATAGATGGATAATATAATTCCCTGATTATTCCTCATTAGTTTGGTTGATATGGCTTAGGGGTGATTTGTTGAGTTGAAGTTGTAGAACTACTCAAGAATAGAAGGTTGGAAGGAACGTGAAAGTTAATAATTCAATTGGTTTTGGCTAAGGATGATAAGTTAATTATTTCCTCCTTATATTATATCAAGTCTTTCTTATTATTTCAAAAAATGTTTTAGAGAGTTTCTCCAATATCTATTAAAGTATACTTATAGAATTAACAATTTAGATTCTAGAAAAGTTGAAGCATTAGATTTTCTTTATCAAGAAATCCTAAATCATGTTCTACGATTTTTATTAAGAAGTTATTTTAGAGTGGAAAGTAGGAAATCTTTATTATCTCTCCATATGGTAGTGACGATGTACACAAGTATATAAATACTAGATTGAATCTCTTATTATCTTTAGATTTTATTCTTAAATTTTCATGGTGTTACATTAGCTGATCGATGGAAATCCTTCTCAAAATGGTTAAATCTCTCATTATTATATTTTAGTAAAATAACTATATATTAGATGAGGGTAATGAATTACAGGAATAAATCTTTCAAATATAAAAAGATAACCATGGACAAAGAAACAAGTAAGTTCCTCGGATACAAAATCATTAATCCATTCTTACTAGAAAGGTAGTTAAAATAACATTTTTGACATTGTTTATAGAATAAGTCGCAGTCACATATTTGTTAATGTATTGTTTTCAATAATACGAGAGATTTGATGTTCTTTCATGTAAATGAAATGTCATAACTTACCATGTATATTTTAATCAAATAGATAGTAATATATTTTAAAGAAGTATTTTCAACATCAAACTAGAGTTTGAATTTATTTCGCACATCCCGTATTCTAACTAAACCTAGAATAAGTAGTTAGACATATAATTATGCTTATAGGTATTATTAGTTAAGTTTTGTAACTACTCATAAACCAATGAAAACAAGCATAGACTATACAATTAGCATTCAATCATTCATTGTACACAAACCCTTCAAAACATAGATGCATAACCTTGCAGAGAAAGTGCATATGGGTTGAGCACATATGGTTTTATACATATAAAGAAAGGTACTCAACTATTCATTCAAAGTTTAGAAATTTCAAAAAAATCATGTAATGTACCCGATTTCCTTGGCACTATCTTTAGAAAATGGAGTGTAAAATTTTTCCTTCAACATCTTCCAACCGAATAAGTTAGCTTCCGTAAGAATAAATTAAATTGGTTACAACACTTCAAAAGTTTCATCATTCAATTCGTTTCAAAATTCCTATAATGTGCCATTACATTGCTTAACATACTTTATGCGATTTGATTTTGATGCGGCTACTATAAGAGCAGTGCAATCTATCTCATTCCATTAAATGGTTATGTCAACAGTACTATCAACATGCACATTCTCTAATATTTTATACACTTATGACTTCCTCTAAGTTTAATCTTTCTTTAACTTAATCTTAACTAAGACATAAGGCCATATCAATATTAATACTTGTCCATTTGTATCCTTATAATAAGGTTTTCCTTGTTAAAATTTCAACCTTCTTAAAATTTCAACATGATAGTTCTTATTAAATTTATAAAAAAAATACATTATTAATACATTTATAAATTCAATTAAAATATGGATATAATCCTTATGGATAATGAATTGACTTACCACAATTACTTAATACATACTCGATCTATGATATAGATCTAACTAAGGATGCCTACAAAGCATATTCATTACATGCCCATGTATTTTTGTTACAATCAAAACAAACCTTTATAATTAAACCACTTAGAATGTGGTAATATTTAAACCATCTAATCAAAACAAACCTTTATAATTAAATCACGTAGTATGGGGGTAATTTTAAACCATCTAATTTTGATCATCTCCTTTATTCAACTTTACTAATATTAAAGTGTAAACATTGAAAGGGTTACTTTCTAGTCCATGCTTCTTAACATTCAAGGTTTACATTCATTTTAATCCATATCAAGACACATTTTAGACATTAACCCTTTTACACATTTTTAATATTTTCATGCCATGGGATCGATTCCTAGCCTTTTCATTTCAGATATCAAACATTTTACACAGTTTTAACGTTCTCTTGGCATGGGATCGATGCCTATCCTTTTGATTGCAAAGATCGCTTCTTTTAAATAGGTCAAACATTTCAACCTTGGGTCATTCTCCTCAAGGGAGACGCCCATCCTAAATTTGCATGAAAGAAATAAAAATGCATAGTACTATTATTCTCGAAAAGGGGTCATTCTCATTAAGGGATACGATTGGGTAAAAATAAGAAAATAAAGTTTGCTGGATGCTCTGTAACTTGGTCAATCAAAAACCAAAGGAAAATGAAAAACGGAGGTTTCGTTTTAGCAATGCTTCACATCCAAGATTTGGTTAATAAAATAATAAATTTTTTAAAGCCGACTTACCTTGGGAAAAATTCCTTTCCTTTGTGACCAACCTTTTCCCAAAGAAAAATAGAGTCGTCTCCTATGTTCTTTGTCTTTGTTTTTAAGGCCACTAGGGTTTCAATAACCCTATTCTTTCCCCAATTCCTCACCTAAAACGCTTTCTTTAAAAGCAGTTTTTTTTAGCTTTCCATTTCTCAATAAATAATTCCCTTCGCCTTTAACTTGAACTTGTTGCGTTTAACCGATTAGTTGATTTAACTTACTCTTTATTTAATTAGCTAACTTTAACTTTAACTTACTTAGCTTTAATAAAGCTAAGCCAATTTTCAATTTATTTGATTTAACCCTTTAATTAGGCTAATTAACTTAAGATAATTAACCTATCTTAATTGTAATTTAACTAATTAACTTTAGGTAACTTTAACTTAGAAAATATATAATAATTAGCTTCACTTAGCTTAATCTTTAATTAACATAAGATAATTAGCTTATGTAAACTTTAACTTTACTTTAACTAATTGAGATAATTAATCTCAACTTTATTCATTAATTTCAATTATTTTCTTGGTACCCTTTGTGGAGACCAAGATATCAATGCTATCTAGTCTAGAGCTTCTTGATTTTAATTATCAACACTTGGTACTAATTATCCTCATGCTAATCATAAAGTCATAAGTGTTTCTTAGTGCCTTTCAAAGACTAGTTGTTTCTTCAGCGTCCGCTCCTAAAACTAACCATTAACTATATCTTATACATCACTTATAAAATTAAGTGCCATCTCGTGCACATCACACACAACTTTCATTTTTATGTGTGTGCGGCACCAAGATGATACTCGTCATCAACTCGTGGATACCCAACCATTCAATCTTTTCCCCTAGTGGATTCAATGTCCCTATCATTCTAGTCAATCCAATTCTTTAGTCTCCTAAGTCTAAAATTTACTATACAACTTAGGAATTCACACACATACTTACAGAGTTTTACGTGTGGATCCTCTGCTTGAGCTATTTTCCACAAGCGAGTACACAATTCCGCTTTTGGCTACAAGTATAGAGGCAAGGAAGTGGGATATTACAACCTCGCCCCTTTAAGAATAATACCATCCTCAGTGTTTGTACACTTCAAAACTCTGTTTTTCATCTTTAATTTGTCTTTGCAATTACATTTTTCGAGCTTTTCCTTGCTTGCCTTGGAATCTCTTCTTAAATGTCTTCAATATTATTTGCTTTTCAAATGTATATTTACACAAGCAATGCAATTTCATTCCATAATTTCAGTGCAAAACATGTGCATTCACATAATCATAAAAACTCAGGAAGAACATAAACCATAATTTAATTGTAAAATCATATTGTTTCCTTTTCATAACAACTTCTTTAGACTTGATTTCACTCACAAGGATTTAGTGTTTTATTTTCATGTACCTACACAATCTGTTAGTCAGACATGAGATGCATATAAATCACAATCTAAGATAAAATATTCACAAAATTATTTTCCATGGCACATAGCCTTGTCATATATTCTTATCCATATTTTTTTATGGCGTCTAAAACATTTATCCATACCCCCTGTATGGAAATACTTCTTGCCAAGTACTTTTATCCACATTCAACTTGTTTTTCAACGTGTATCAATTTCCATCACATAAGTTATAACATGATCATGAACATAACATAAAAAATAACATGATCATAACATGAACATAATAAACTAATATCATAAGGATGACATCTCTAAGGCATGCTTGTAAACAAAATCATGAAACACATAGTGTTCACATCATACATATCACACCCAACACAAGGACAATACCATTCCTTGGTGTATTTTATATTTTTGTTATTTAGGGTGGTAACAAAACCATTGTTACTAACTACCACACCAAGCTCTAAGGGTAGTCCAAGTACTTCAGTGATTCATTCCATTTTAAAAAATCTAGGTGCTCAAGATCCTACAAGCTCAACACCTAAATCAAAACATCATAATGAGTTTTTAAATATTTAGGTCCTCCATGGCCTACAAGATCAACACCAAATTCAAACTTCATAATGAGTCTTAAATTGTCCAGGTGTTGTAGATCCTACAAGCTCAACAATGAATTCAAATATCATAATGAGTTTTAAACTCATGAGGTGCTCTAGATCCTACAAGATCAAGAAAAAATTCAATAATGAGTCTTACATTTTTCCATGGATATGGTTGAATTTTAGTATTTTTCCCTATCGTAGTTACTAATGTTGAGTAGCCACAAGGTATATTTACAATCCATTTGTATATTTTTGTAACTAATATCCATTTTATCCCATAGTCCTTCATGGACTAGGCATATGGAAAACTGAGCGCTAATTGAATCGACCCTCCAATGTACTAAAGACCATTAACCCCTGTAATTTCCACGCTCAACAAATTTTATTTTTGGGAAAGGATCTTATTCTAATTCAAGTTATGTTTCTTATACTTATACTATTTTATTATTCAATCTCTTTCTTCATTTTCATTAAGGGTTTTTGTTTAATGTGTAAATATTTCTATAAGGTTCAATATACTTATAATCTTAGGGAGTCCCTCATGAATCGCTCAAAGGTTTCATAACTTATTTAGTTTAATTTTATTATTTTTATTGCATGTTTCATAAATTATCATTTTGTTCTTAATTTATGGCCGTATTGAAGCTACCATATTCCATTGCATGCAATAATATCAAAGCATTATTAGTCATCATGACATATAATTAAAATTTTGAATAAATGAAAATATCACAATCATAACATCGCTAATTATACTTGATGTTCCAGATCCTACTTGCTCAATATGAGTTAAACACATAATCATCACATTGTTAGTTATACTTTGATTTTTTATATCTGACGAGATCAACATCAATTAAATGCATAATCTTCACATTTTTATCTCAACATCAATACAAACACATAAAATATAAATAATGTCAATTCCTTAGATCCCACCATCTCATCATCAAATTAACATAATACGCCTAAACCTTATTGATGCTCCAAATATCAGTAGCTCAACATTAATTAAACCATATTAATTCTAAATAGTATTTATGCTTCATAGCTCACGAGATAAACATCATATAATCATCTCAAACATAATAAATCTAGGTAATATTGATTCTCTAAAGTTCCCCGACTCAAATCAAGTCATAGTCAATAGTATTGATGTCCTATATCCCTTCTTCTCATCACTAATCACAATATTATACATCAAGTTTGATAACATTGTCTTAAACCAATTTCATAGCTTGATACTTCTAGTATCTTGAAAATCATGTTCCAAACCATTCCAACAGTTTTTAATTTACTAAATAAATTACTTTATCATACATATTCCATCTATTTGACTTAAATGCACTTAAATGTTACCTTTAATCGTTTCTAGTCTTTCAATAAGATTTCAATTCTACCAATTTGTTTCTTCTTTGGTTTCTTATAACTATATAATTTGACAAATTTGAAACAAATAGTTATTGAATCACAAGTCATATATGTAGTTACCTCATGTATTACCTTCCATTTATAAGGATTTGTGAAGTCTCTTGCACCCACATGCACTTGCATGCTTCAAGTACAATCTCTTTCTAGAAGTTATTTACACAATAATCTCTTGTTCATCATAAAGAAAAATATAGCAAGTTTCTACCTTGATTGTACATGAAATATTGTTTTAACAAAACATTCTTATGCATAGCTCATGAATTACTTACTTATAGTCACAAATAGGTTTGCATTTATCTTTGATAAACTTTTCACTATCAATATTTTAAACATAATTTATCCCTTTATACGTCCAATGTTACTAATGGATTTGTCCTTTTTATGGACATGTTTAACACAAGGTTTTCAATAACAATTTTTTCATGAAATTCACTGTATGCTTAACCTCTCTAGTATACTTTCACAAGTTACAAATAACATGAACATATATTTTCATAGGTATTCATCATAGTTCGATCCAATTCATTTGCAGTATCCTTTAGTGTTTATGATTTACGATGCAACACATGTGACCACATATGCAGTGATAATCAACATATCCTCAAATATTCAAGTCCAAGGTAACTTACAAACATTCATGAATTTTAACTAATCATATCACTATTCAATTTATACTTTTCATGATCCATAAACCTTTTGAAGTAATCATTTTTTTCTATAGTATATTTAGTTATTCTTCATCATGTTCCTTTTCATTGTTCTTTCAATATTATGCAATAAAAAATGTTCTCAACATTTATAAGATTCTATAACAAAAGATAATTGCATGCCATGACATTCTACTCATACAAGAAGGTAATTATTTCTATCCTTACCAAACATTACATACTTTTCCCAAGAAACATTTCTATTACAATTCATGTTTATCACACATTCAAGTCTTTAATCCCATTTACATGCTTTGAATATAAATCAAAACCATCTATTCTATGTTTTCTATGCTCAATACAACTTTCTTAATTAACCGTCTTAATCCATGTATGTCGCTAAGATAATCAACCAATGTAAATAACTTGTATTCAAATAATTCACAAAGTACACAACATACATGTACGTATGCGAGTCCATAGGTCATAGTGTTGTAACTTGGCGCTCTAATACCACTTGTAATGTACCTAATTTCCTTGGCGTTGTTTTTAGAGAATTGAGTATAAAATGTTTCCTTCAACATCTTCTAAATCCAACAAAATAAGTTAGCTTCCATTTGAATAAATAAAATTGGTTATGATAGTTCACAAGTTTCATCCTTCAATTATTTTAAAATTACCTCTAATGTGCCATTCACTTTCCAAACATACTTTATGTGATTTGATTTTGATGAGATTACTATAAAAGGAGTTTAATGCATCTTATTCCATTAAGTTGTTATGTCAACAATACTATTAACATGCTCATTCTTTAATATTTTATGCACTTATGACTTCCTCTTAGTTTAACCTTTCTTTAAAACTTAACCTTAGCTTAGACATAGGGTCATATCAATTTCTACCCTTCTTATAAGGTTCTTACTAAAATTTCAACATCATAGTTCCTATAGTTTATGAAAAAATTACATTATGTGATCATTTCTACATAATAATTTGACTTACCATAATTACTTAGTACATACTGAGTCTATGATATAAATATAACTAAGGATGCCTAGGGAGCACATTTAATACATTCCCATGACATATTTTTGTTACAATAAAAGAAAACCTTTTTAATTAAATCATTTACTATGGTGGTAATATTTAAACCATCTAATTTTAACAATCTCCTTTTATCAGCTTTACTTATGCTAGAGTGTAAATATTCAATATAAATATAACTAAGGATGCCTAGGGAGCACATTTAATACATGCCCATGACATATTTTTGTTACAATAAAAGAAAACCTTTTTAATTAAATCATTTACTATGGTGGTAATATTTAAACCATCTAATTTTAACAATCTCCTTTTATCAGCTTTACTTATGCTAGAGTGTAAATATTCAAAGGGTTACTTTCTAAACCATGCTTTTTAACATTTACGGGTTAATCCATATAAAACAAAATATGTAAACATATTGTATAATATGAATTTTCAAGGCATTGATGCTTGACCGAATGAATACTTGACTTTGACTTTCCTCTCAATCATATAATTTTCTGTCTGGAGTATGTTTTCTTTTCCCACCGAAAGACCACCCCAAACTGAGCTACAATCCACCATAATAAAATAAGCTAAAAATAATCCTTTAAAGATGTTTTTAATTGTACATAATATTCTTTATTTACTAGCTTTTTTAACAAGTTTTGAATTTTATAAACAAATCCATACATAGCTTGGACTTTGCAAGTTTCCACCGTCAAGATAAACTCTTACTAATATTTTTCTTTTAATTATTAATTTTATCTCTTAATTATATATTCACTTGCATAAGAGTGGAATCGCACCTTTTATTGGTAGAACAAAGCTTATATGTTTCTCAATAAATTTAGAAAGGCCGTAATACTTATAATTTTTATATATGTAATCAACATTGAAAACGCCAATGGTGTATGCTTTCATACTATAGCTTAGTTCATCTTTGGAAATCATACGATTTTATTTTTTTTATAATGAATCTTAGCTCTTTTAAGCATATGGCTAAGTTTATAAAGTTCACTTCTTAATCATTCTAGGGTTTGCTTCAATTTGAGCATTGTATTTGGAAGCCAGATTATCTATTATTATTTCAAAATTTTCATGGAGTAACTTGTTGGCCGAATTTAGTGAACTAGGCGAATTACAGAAAAATCAACCCATACAAGGTGCTTATAGCAGCCCCTGGTATGTTTGGTATGGCTAAATCTCGTAGGATCAAAGGCCCTGCTGCCTATTTAGTTTTTCTCTCGAAAGGCGAGTCTCACAAACTAATGATATGAATTACTAAAATACAATTAAAATATATTATAAGTAACATGAAATTCAAAACTAATCTAATATACAATTTTAGATAGCTGTCACAAACATTTTAACAACTGATAAACTGCAATGAGATTTAAAAGCTGCTAGAAACCTAAAGTTATGGTTATTAAAAACAAATCTAATCTAAATTCTATCTAAATAATCTACCAAAAAACTATGCTGGGAGCAAAGTTTAATATAATATTTTTTGTTGCATAAAATGATAGTTTTATGGCCAACCTACTTGAACAAAGTAAATAACCATTTTAAATAAGAACATCAATTTAATTAAGGATGAACAAATAATACAAATTAAAGTTAATCTTTAATCAAACTATTTATGTGTTAGGAATTCTATAATTACTCCATCGTCGGCTGCAATAAACTTTGAAGAGGCAACTTCTACTGCCAGAATTTTGAAAAAGCATCACCGCCCAGAAATATGATCGCTGAAATTTCGAAGAGCTGTTACACTGCCACACTGCCTCACCACCTCACAGACAGAAGATTATTAAAATATAAAAAAGTCAGTTTTACTATGCGAGCAATGCACATCCAAATTCTGAAGAGGCAGCGCAATGTTTATTTTTGTCAGATTGTAACAGAGCATTAACAGAATTCCGTTTTGTATTCTGAAAGGCCAATTAACATTTGATGATCGACTTAGCCGAAATCTTATAAATACCTAGCTTGTAAATCATATTATGTATGCTGAATATGAACAACAGAGCGTAATAGAAATAGAGTTGAAACTCTAGAGTTTTTTTCTGTGTAAATTTCTTTTTACTCTGTTTTTTAGTAGAAAAACTCAGTTTTAGTTTTTATGCGATTCTGCAGTAACAAATGAACCAAAGAAAGTTTATTTTGATGAGAATCTTGTTTATTAATTTTGTAGAATATTCGTGTTAAGTTATCGGACGCAGGGGTGATCGAATCAGTGTTAAATAGTGAGCTGCAACAGAGCTATGTGTGAGTTGTACATGTGTTGTAGGTGATGTCAACACTCATAGCTAACTAAAACAAGCGTATAAAGTGTTGCTGGCTGTAACATCTAGCTGGAACACAATCTTGGAAGTGCCGGGAGCAGAAGCAGTCGAGTTGCAATAGCCCTGTAGATGCTGGCTTGATTTTTGAACTCTATCAGTAAAGCTGTACATTGCCGAGAAAGGCTGTACATTGGTTGTAAGTTGTTTTTGAGCTGTACGTGAAGCATTTAGTGCTGCTAAGGAAAGGAGCGACACTCTGTCGCCTTCCCCACAGTTGTATCAGGGCGTGGTGAAGTTTTTCCTTCGTCTTTAAGATCTTGGTTGAGTTTTATTACTCTTTTTTTTTTAAAATTAATTGAGATGGCTACTAACAATAGTGTAGCGCAGCCACAAATTCTAGTGTTTTCTGAAATAAATTACAACACATGGTTTATTAAAATGAGAACTATCCTACATACTCAAGATCTTTGGGAGTTTGTTACAATTGGCTATCTTGAACCAACTGATCAAGCAGCTGAGTTGGCTCTGTCAAATGTTGAGCGTGTCTTTTTGAAAGAAAATCAGAAGAAAGATAATAAAGCTCTTGGTCTTATTCAGTAAGGCCTGAGTGAATCTATTTTTCCGAAGATATCAAGTGTTGAGTCTTCAAAGAAAGTGTGGGACGCTCTTGAAAACTGCTATCAAGGTGTGACCAAGGTGAAGAATGTTAAGTTGCAGAATAAGAAGAGACTTTAAGAATCTGAAGATAAAAGACAGTGAAACTGTTGATACTTTCATGACACACGTCATGAGTGTTGTAAACCAGCTACGGAAGTATGGTGAAGACCTTCCAGATCAGAGTGTGATTGAAAAATTGTTGAGATGTTTGCCGAAAAAGTTTGAAGAAATGGTTGTTCCAATTGAAGAATTTAAAAATCTAAGTCAAATGCACATTGATGAGTTGATTGGTTCATTGCTTGCTCATGATTCAAGAATGAACAGGTATGATGATACTCCTTTAGAAAATGCTTTTAAATCTCAGTTAAATGTTACTAGAGGTAGAGGCAGAGGAAGAGCTAGTAATAAAGGAAGAGGAGGATGAAGTGTTGGTCATAGTGACAGCAGAAATGATTCTGAAAATGAAGAGAAGTTACAACAGAATACTCCTAGCATAAGGGGGAGTAGCAACAGAGTAGGACAGTCAGGAAATTAGAGGTATGATAAATCCAAAGTTAAATTTTTTTATTGTAATAAATTTGGGCATTCTGCTAACAATTGTTGGAAGAAGCAAGCAGATAATAGTAAGTTGTCTACACACATGACTGAGGAGACTGAAAATGAAGAGCAGCCTATGTTTTTGACTTGTAATGTCATTGAGGAAAGTTCAAAAGATATATGGTTTTTAGGCAGTGCATGCAGTAACCACATGACTGGAAATAAGGAATTATTTTTAGGTCTAGACACCAACATTCAGTCTGAAGTAAAGTTGGGTCATGACTATAATGTAAAATTTAATGGTAAAGGTGCGATTGCTGTGTATGAAAAATATGGTAAAAGAATAACAATACATGATGTTTATTATGTTCCTGGTTTAATGTGTACTTTATTGATTGTTGGACAATTGATGGAAAAAGAGTACAGAGTATTCTTCAAGAAAAAGGTATGCACTATTTATGATAAATATCCAAGTAAACAGCTGATTTCCAGAGTAGAGATGAAAAAGAATAGAGTGTTCCCGCTCATTATGAGAAATGATTTGACTAACTCTTTGAATTCTCATAAAACTAAGAGTTTAGATCAATCATGGTTATGGTATTTGAGATATGGCCATTTACATTATGGTGGTTTAGATTTGCTGCATAAGAAGAAAATGGTAGAAGGATCACTGAATATTGAGTAGCTAGCAAGCTCACATGAGAGTTGTATATTGGGAAAGCATCATAGAGAGAAATTTATTTATGGAGTCTCAAATAGAGCAAAAACACCATTGGAGCTGGTATACACAGATTTGTGTGGACCAATGTAAATAGCTTCCTTGACCGGTAATGTTTATTTTATGAGTTTTATTGATGATTGCAGTCAAAAAACTTGGGTGTATTTGTTGAAACATAAATCTCAAGCATTTTATGTGTTTAAAAGTTTTAAACCTATGGCTAAAAAGGAGAGTGAAAGATTTATTAAAGTCTTGAGATCAGATGGAGGAGGTGAGTATATGTCAAATGAATTTATGATTTTTTCTAAATATCATGAAATTAAAAGGCAGTTTACTACATGCTACACTCCACGGAAAAACTGTATAGCAGAAAGGAAGAACCAAACCATTATGAACATGCCTCGAAGAATGATGAAGGAGAAACATCTTTCAAATGAATATTTGGGAGATGTTGTTACTTGTTTAGTATATATTCTGAACATATGCCCAACAAAAAACATGAAGGATCGAGTTCCTCATCAAGCTCGAAGTGGTAAGTGTAGCAACATATCTTATTTAAGATTTTTTGGTTGTGTAGCTTATGCACATGCACCTGAAGAGATGAGAAGAAAGTTAGATGACAGAAGTCAGAAATGTATTTTTGTTCAATTTAGTGAAGAATCTAAAGCATATAAACTTTATAATCCCATCACCAAGAAGTATGTAATTAGCATAGATGTGGTGTTTAAAGAAGAAGAAGCATGGGATGGGAGCATTTATAAATTAGTTGGTGAGGAAGCTGTAACACCTCATGTAGAAGATGAAGAAGATGAACATGGCACACATGGAGGAAAATCAACTCCACATACACCAGCAGTAAGGACACCTGCCAGAATGCCCAGAACTCATGAACATGGTGAACCATCAAATGTTGGTGGACGGCAAGGAACATGATCAAAGGTAAGCATGAATCAAATCGCACATTGGCATCATTAAGAAACAGAGTCATAGGTCAGAAGAATAGAATTTTAAGAGAACTATATGAACATAATGATGAAGTAGATCAAGTTTCAAATTTTGCATTTATAGCATATGATCCTATAGATTTTGATGAATTTGTTAAAAATGATGTTTGGATAAAAGCAATGGATGAAGAAATTGATGCCATAGAAAGAAATAATACTTGGAATCTTGTAGACTTTCCCGATGATAAAAACTGTATTGGTATCAAATGGATTTATAAAACTAAGTTAAATGCTGATGGTGATGTTGAAAAATATAAAGCAATACTTGTAGCGCAGGGGTTTAGTCAACAACTTGGTATTGGTTATAATGAGACATTTGCACCTGTAGCCAGACTTGATACATTAAGGATGGTATTGGCTAAGCTCATAATGAATGGTATGTATATAAAATGGATGTAATGTCTGCGTTTTTTAATAGATCTTTAGAAGAAGAGGTTTATGTGAGACAAACTCCAGGATACGAGGTTGATGGACAAGAAGATAAAGTCTACATATTGAAGAAAACATTGTATGGATTGAAGAAGGAACTTAGAGTATGGTACAGTAGAATTGATCAATATTTGAATGGTGAAGGATTCAGCAGAAGTCCAAGTGAACCAATGTTGTATACAAAGGTAAATCAAGAAGGAAAAAAATCTCATTGTTTATATGTGGATGAATTGATATTCATTGGAGATCTTTCATAGATGACTTCAAGAAAGCCATGAAACAGAATTTGAGATGACTGATTTAGGATTGATGAAATATTTTCTTGGTATTGAATTCATTCAATCTAAAGATGGCATTTTTATATGTCAGTCTAAATATGCAAATGATGTATTGAAAAGATTCAGAATGCTGAATTGTAAGCCAAATGTAACTCCAATAGAAACTGGCACAAAAGTCAGTAGGGAAGATGATGGGTCAAAAATTGATCCAACGATGTATAAGAGAATGGTTGGAAGTCTCATATACTTAATTGCAACAAGAGTTGATATAATGTTTACAGTAATTTTGATTTCAAGGTTTATGGAAGCACCAAAGAGTACCCACTGGCAAGCTGGAAAGAGAATCCTAAGATATCTTACCGGAACAACAAATTTTGGTATCAGGTATACATCTAATTCAAATTTTAAGTTGATTGGATACACTGACAGTGATTTTGCAGGTTCTATTGATGATATAAAAAGCACATCTGGATATGTGTTCAGTTTTGGATTGGGATCAGTAGCATGGGCATAAAAGAATCAGCCCATAGTGACACTATCCTCTGTTGAGGTAGTATGTTGCTGCAACAATAACTGCATGTCAAACAACATGGATGAGAAGAACTCTTTCTGAGTTACAACATGAACAAAATGAACCAACTCCAATTTTCTATGACAATAATTTAGCTATTGCACTATCAAGGAATCACGTCTTTCATAAAAGAAGTAAGCATATTGATACATTGTATCATTTTATCTGTGAACTAATAAACAACATTGAAATCAGTGTGGAATTTTGCACATCAGGAATTCAGTTTCTAGATTTATTTACAAAACCATCGGGAAAAGATTTGTTTGAATTTCATAGGAAAAACATTGGGGTTTTTAAGCTGTAACATAAATCAAGTATTACAATTTTTTTTTTTTCGAATGTAGTAATTAAGGGGGAGAATGTTAGGAATTCTGTAAATTCTCCATCATCGGCTGCAACAAACTTTGAAGAGGCAACTTTGATTGCCAGAATTCTAAAAATGCAACACCGCCCAGCACCATGATCGCTGAAATTTCGAAGAGGTGTTACACTACCACACCGCCTCACCACCTGACAGACATAAGATTATTAAAATATAAAAAAATTAGTTTTACTATGCTAGCAATGCACATCCAAATTCTAAAGAGGTAGCACAATGTTTATTTCTGTCAGACTGTAATAGAGCATTAACAAAATTCCGTTTTATATTCTGAAAGGCCAATTAACATTTAATGATCGACTTATCCGCAATCTTATAAATACCTAGCTTGTAAATCATATTATGTACGCTGAATATGAACATTAGAGCATAATAGAAATAGAGTTGAAACTCTAGAGTTTTTTTTCTGTGTAAATTTCTTTTTACTCTTTTTTTGAGTTGAAAAACTTAGTTTTAGTTTTTATGTTAGCCTGCAGCAATAGCTGAACCAAATAGAGTTTATTTTGATGAAAATGTTGTTTATTAAGTTTGTAGAATATTCATGTTAAGTTAATGAACACAGGGGTGATCGAATTAGTGTCAAATAGTGAGCTGGAACAGAGCTGTGTGTGAGTTGTCCGTGTGCTGTAGGTGACGTCAGCACTCACAACTAACTGAAAAAAGCATATAAAGTGTTGCTGGCTGTAACAGGTAGCTACAACACAATCTTGGAAGTGCCGGTAGTAGTAGCAACCAAGGTGCAATAGCCGTGTAGATGCTCGGTTGATTTTTGAACTCTATTATTAAAGTTGTGCATTGCCGAGAAAGGCTGTACATTGGTTGTAAGTCATTTTTGTGTTGTACGTGAAGATTTTAGTGTTGCTAAGGAAAGGAGAGGTACACCCCTTCCTTCCCCACATTATGCAAAAAAGTTTAATCATTTCACGCCGTCATACATGAAAAATATGAATACAAAAATGGATACAGATGATTTCATTTAACTAGTAATCAAATATGTAGGGTAAAATCTTATAGAACATTATTGAATATATGTAATGTCCCCTTCCAACTAAACCACCTTGAGAACACCTGTTAACTTATATGATTCTCATATGTTCGAGCGGGTACTGACAGTTAGGGAATCAACTGAAGACTGATGCCATCTACAGAAAATATAGGGCATCAATATGTTATCACCATTAGGTCAAAGAGGGCCACGGGAGCCAAAGGCCACCGACATGCATGACATCTAAGCATTATTTAATGATGCATGCACCCATTTAAGTATCCATGTGCATGCATGCAAGTCAACTGCAAATTAGAAGTTAAAGTGACCTAATTAGGTCAAAATTAGGGTTTTCACAATTGAAAGTTATAAAAGAAAGATAAAGTGAATGGAGAATTCACTTTAATGATTATTGATTTTGGAGCTCTTGAGTAGTAACATAGTGTACATCCACAGTAGTTGCGGTTGGAGACGGTGTCTACAACTAACAGGGTTTTGGAAGTGAGATATCTGCCCTAGTCTCATCCAGGGTAAGCCATCGAGGTTCACCATCAACTCTTGAATTTATTCACAGTTATCCAGTATCCATGAGAGATTGTTTGCAAGGGCACGTGTGCTGCCATAAGGGGTTTTCAGCTGGAAATACCAAACCATTCACTGCGTCTTTAGATCTCAGTTTACCTTCGAAACCCAGGCACCATTCTCATCATCAGTATCATACTCCAGTACCCGGTGATTATCAGATCCGGTCTTGGTCATCTTGAGTAGTTATCATCCATTTTGGGATCACGGGGGAGTGAGCAGCTGAACCTACAAAACAATTCGCTAGCCTTCTTAGAGACCTCATAATTTTTGCATGTCCCAGGCATTCCCTCCGGCATGGGAAGATTATCAATCTTGCAAATTCTCAGCTTCATCGGACACCTCCTTCACTGAAAACGTCACCCTTAGCTGATTTGGGTTTCATGTTGCTGGGGTATCACCAGAAGCAAAAGATACCAGGTCATCTCCGATTCAGCTCTTGATGCATGCATATTCTCTCAGGGGCATTCCAGCCAGCTTATCAGTGGTAAGTGTTCATTCTATCCTACAAACCCTAACCCTAATTTTAGCTATAAAATAGGCAATTTTGCATGGCATTTTTCATGGCTGGTTGTTTCAGTTTATTTGTATAAAATTAGAAAATATCAGGATTTGGGATATTACAGTGGTATGAAAGCTATCTTCTTGGCCAGTTGTGGGCTTAAGAAATGAGAAGTAGATGAATACAGAAGAGGACACTTTTGTAACCTATAGGAAAGGAAGGGGTAGGTACACAAGAGGAATTTGAGGATACCCAACTAGAAGATACCAACTCAGACATGGACCCAATAGGTATACACTCTGACAGGGGAAAAGGAACAAGAGAAGATGAGGAAATGATGGAGTTTCACAACCTAGTATTTGCATTACAAGACTTAGCCAAAGGGAAAAAGGATGTACTTAATGCAATCAACAAATTATCGATGAAACCAGAACCATGTAACAACAGTACACCTCCTTCATCGGTAGATAGAGGGTGTACAAGCAGCAGTGGGAAGGTTGCATACACCAATATAGATAATACACCCCACATATATACTAGACATTCCAACAGGCCTACTATGCCTCACTTCTTGGCAGATGCAGTAGGAGGTCCAGTCATGCAGGTAGAGCCTAGTGAACCCTTTGAGACTTACTTACAGGAATACATGGACTTAGGAGATGAATTCCATTCAGCCATGACTTTCTCAGATTTTTGCAACATGAAAAGCAGGAACAAGCCAAGAGGGTTCAATAGAGCACTCAATCAGAATTTTGAGTTGCAACTCACATTGGGGAGACTGACTATCCCCAAATTTGATGGGACATCCAGTTGTTCAGCCAGGATTTGGGTACAGAAGTTAGACACCTACTTCCAACTTAACCCCATGACAGAGACAGATGCAATCAAGTTGGCTACTTTACATTTAGATGGCAAAGAACATGAGTGGTGGTACCACGGACTCGTGACATTGGGTCACAACACTATTACTTCCTACAGTGACTTCACTCAAAGGCTCATGGAGCACTTTGATAAGAAGGACCCAGAGATTCATTTCAAGGATCTTGCGCAGCTCAAGTAGACAGGCAGTGCCGAGACATTTATATCTAAATTCCAAAGAATTTCAGTTATGGTATCTCACATATCAGAGAGTGGGTTGATTATGCTATTTACGGAGGCACTATCCGAGCCACTCCATGAATGGGTGAAGGTCTACAGGCCAATTACTTTGCAAGATGCTATCAGTAGGATTCTAGACCTACAAGATTCTGTACCAAAGAACAAGCAGCCACAAAAAACTACCAGTCTCCTGGAAAACAAGGAAAAACCTACCCCTCTTCCAGAAAATAGGGCAAGGATAATCCCATAGAGGGAATGGTTGAATGAGGACACATGGTGAGACTTGAGAAGGAAGAACTTATGTTTTGCTTGCAAAGAACCTTGGGTACCAGGCCACAGATGTATGGGTAAAGGGAAAGTACACCTCATTGAGGTACTTCCGGATAGCACTGAGGAAGACGAGTCGGAGGAGAAACCGAATGGAGAACTTTACAATACAGAATTCGAACAATTTCCATAGAGATCCACTATTGCTACCCTCACAGGAGTCCCCACCTTCCATACTATCAGGATTAGGGGAAGTATCCAGGGATAGTGTGTCATTGCTTTGATTCATAGTGGGGCCACCCACAACTTTATAGATGCCTCTTGGGTAGAGAGGAAAATATTTCCCATAGAGGACTTTGAGGGCTTTACCGTTGTCATGGCTGGAAATTATAGGATGAAATGCACAGAGAGGATACCTTAGTTACAGGTATAGTTTGGGAATTATACATTGGTAGACAACTTTTATGTGGTAGATGTGCCAGACACAAGCATTTTTTGTGGGTAGAATGGATGTACTCAATTGGGAAATACTCAACCAACTACCAAACATTAGAGATGGAGTTTCTAGCACCAGATGGGAAGAGGGTAGTCCTAAGGGGAATGCCCAATGAAGCTTCAGGGTTAGCCACAACAAAGGGGATGACCACCATATTCAGGCATGAGGACAAGACTTGCACAAGGAAATGGCCAGCTCCAACACATAAGAAGTCAAGGAAGGAACAATGCTGTGCGAAGGGATTTCTGGGTAGACCTACAGAAAAAGGTAGGATGAGTCCTAGGGGATGGACAAGGAGCCAAAACTAGCATATTTGATCCTCACCAATATCCGAGATGATACAAGGAGGGAATACAGAGTAGGGGTGAAAGGAAACACCAATTCGAAGGAAAAGAAGGGCCACCCAACAATAGAATAAACTAGTTGATTAAAATGGACACGAAGAGATAGGGACAAATGATTCGGTATATTGGTCAGAGATTCATTGAGGACAAGCAATTTTGAGAGGGGAGGACTATAATGTGTCCTTCCAACTAAACCACTTTGAGAACACCTGTTAAACTATCTGATTCCCATAGGTTGGAGCGGGTACTCAGGGTTAGAGAATCAACTAAAGATTGATGCCATCTACAGAAAATATAGGGCATCAATATGTTATCACCATTAGGTCAAAGAGGGCCACCGGAGCCAAAGGCCACCAACATGCATGACATCTAAGCATTAGTTAATGATGCATGCACCCATTTAAGTCTCCATGCACATGCATGCAAGTCAAGTGCAAATTAGAAGTTAAAGTGACCTAATTAGGTCAAAATTAGGGTTTTCGCAGTTGAAAGTTGTAAAAGAAAGATACACTGAATGGAGAATTCACTTTGATGATTATTGATCTTGGAGCTCTTGAGTAGCAACACAATGTGTAGCCACAGTATTTGGGGTTGGAGACGGCATCTTCAACTAACGGGGTTTCAGCAGTGAGATATCTGTCCTAGTCTCATCCAGGGTAAGCCATCCAGTTTCATCATCCGCTCTTCAATTTATTCACACTTATCTAGTATCCATCAGAGATTGTTTGCAGGGGCACGTATGCAGTCATAAGGGGTTTTCAGCTAGAAATCCCAAACCATTCGTTGGGTCTTCAGATCTCAGTTTACCTTCAAAACCGAGGCACCATTCTCATCATTGGTATCATACTCCAGTACTCGGTGATTATCAGATCCGGTCTTGCTCATCATGAGTAGTTATCATCCATTTCGGGATCAGCGGGGCGTGAGCAGCTGAACCTCCAGAACAATTTGCTAGCTTGCCTAGAGACCTCAGAATTTCCGCATGTGCCAAGCATTCTCTCCGGCATGGGAAGACTATCAATCCTGCAAATTCTCAGCTTCATCGGACACCTCCTTCACTAAAAACGTCACCCTTAGCTGATTTAGGGTTCGTGCTGCTCGGGTATCACCGGAAGCAGAAGATACTAGGTGATCTCCGATTCAGCTCTTGATGCATGCATATTCTCTGGAGCATTCCAGCCAGCTTATAAGTGGTAAGTGTTCATTCTATCCTACAATCCCTAACCCTACTTTTAGCTATAAAATAGGGAATTTTGCATGGCAGTTTGCACCGCTGTTTCAGTATATTTGAGTAGAATTAGAAAATATAGGGATTTGGGATATTACAATATAGCTGACTCCGTGAAAATGACCAGTGAGCAATCTTTGGCTTTCTATTACAGCTTCATAAAAAATTACAAAGTATAATCAACAACGAGAAGAAAGCTAGTTGAAAGGTAACATCTACTCGTTCTCTGTTCAAAGAATATGACTTAGAAAAACAAATACATAACCTGAGAAATAAATTTCTCTCATTCAATAGAGTGCTTCCTTCTCCCTCTTCCTTCTCCCTATGGCAGAGTCTCCTCTTCTATCTGCAAAGTTAAAAATTTACAAATAAAAACGAAAAGTAGAAATATAAGAATCCTCTATCTTCTCCTCAGACCTCCCTTCACTCAGGGAATTCCAACTTTCTTTATAATCCCTTGGGATCATATTGCATTGTCACTGTTATGGTGAATTCAACAGTTTCCAAGATCTTCTCCTGAAGAATAGCATGACGTTCAACCCTTTTCTCTCAACCTCGTCGATCTTACATATATCTTTATTCTTCATGTAACGACGTGGAGTTATCCTTATTGTTAATATTCTTTGAAATATTCTTCAATTCTGAATCTTCTACGCATGGAAATGTTGATTTCCTTTTTCATGAATTTTTCATAGATCTGGTGCACGATCTTGATTAATTTTCCTCATTGCATCCACTCTTTGATACCTACACCAAAACTGCGTAATTTAGTAAAGACCAATAACGAAAAGAAGCATAATGAACACTAAAACTCTTTCAGCTTCCATTCAATTTAAACATCTTTTGCCACCTATGAGTGTGAAAAATAAAATCTAGATGAGTATTTTTCACAAAGTCTAGATTTAATCACCAGGAATTTTGTCGGGAATAAAAGAATTCTACAGCCAGATAAAAGGAATAAGATTTAAGCAACAATGTAAAATCCTGGAGTAAATAGTAACAAATCATTTATAACAATCTTCCCTTTCATCGCAGATCCAGTGCATTAATGTCTTGAAAGCATGACATTCTCTTGGAAAATTATCCTCCAAAATAAATAAAAACAAAGTTTAATCAATAATATGCAGATTATACTAACCACGCGTTTCTTTTTTGTTTGTTTGTAGGAACAATATGTTTATCATCTCTTAATGGATTGGCACCCAAATTTTAAAATAATCAATTAGGAACTAAATAAACCAACCACTAAAAGTTAATACTTTTACAAACTTCAACGTTGTTTTTTCACTCTCTTATAAATGATAGGGTCTTATTGGATAAGTATGGTGGGTCTTATTGGATAAGTTTTGAGTTTGTTTTGTCACTTTCTTATAAATGATAGGGTTTTATTGGGTAAGTATATTTGGTCTTATTGTATAAGTTTTGAGTTCAAGATATTATCTTTCCACATAAAATAAGTATTTGGATCAATAGTGTAAGGTGAGATGGACCATACACACATACTTATGAATAAATAAAATTGGATAAATAGATTTATCTATATTCCAAAATCTCATATTAAGAAGCATCTTTTGAATAATTTTTTTATATGATGATACTTCTTATTCCAAAGAATATATATTTGCATTTTCTTGTATTTAGTTATTGGTGTGATTTATGAATTTACTTTACTTTTCTTTTAAATGCACATTTTGAAGGGGATAATTTATTTTCTAAATTTAAAGTCACCCTTATTCAAAGCATATTGGTTTAAATAATAATCCTATAAAGTTAAATTAATATTTTTATTATTAAAAGTCACTTTAATATTTGAGAAAAATAAAATGATCTCCCCATTAAAAATGTAAATATGTCAAATAAGAATCAACATATAAAATTCTTAGTGAGGATCAAATAAGTATAATTGAAATAAATGATAAAAGTATATCAGCACTAAGTCATTTCATAAAGAATTGTCAATATGTAGAAGAACATCTTATCCACATAAAATTAATCATATATTTCAACTAAATTTCGTGTCGTGTTAATGAGAAATTTCCAACTAGAAACTATAAGCATCACACTTTGACAGAGAATGAGGTAATCCTAGAATTAAGCGTTGAATAAAAACATTTAGATCCACTAAAACTGCCCAAAGAATATTAATAATGTAAAGACTAAAATTTGGAAAGGTTGTCGTAAGGCCTAGATAATTGAATTCTTTCAAAGTAAGGTGTACAATTGAATAAAAAAGGTAAAAAAAGACCATCAAAGTGTTCTTTAACCCGTAAGAGGAAAATAGATTCAAATGATAAAAGGGTAACCTTTCGTCAAAAATAATCAGTAAAAAGAGGTAAAAAAAATAAATGATCATCAAGTCGCAAAGTCATCAAATAAAGGTAACCAAAAATGCTTATTCGAAATATTCAATGAGAAAACACTCATGAGAAAAAATGACCATCAGTAATCATTTTTTATGAAAAAGAAGACAAACAACCCAACTAGTAAAGGATCATGAAATTACCCTTTCAAACCAAGCAATGACAACCAAAGCTAAATATTTACAAAATTCATATGGGGTCCCCTTTGATTTTTTGTAAAATCGAGGGGAGTTGTTGGGGTACCAACAAATGGCGACATACCTGGGCTAACCGGTTATCCTTGTCCATCTTGTTTCAAAAAATGTGTAAAACATAGTGTAATACTTAGATAAATAAAAAAATCTCAATGTGATAAAACCAACATCTAATGATATTCATATCTGCAAATATTTTCAGAATTATCCTCATTCCTATCAACACAAGTAAAAGACAAACTAAAATATTATCTCATTAAATGAAAGTACTAAAATAATGATAATCCAAATCACCAGTTATAAGAGTGTAGCCACTTATTTCTCTAAAGAATTTCAAAATCTGTTCGAGATATTTTCTTTTTATATACCATTATAAACAAATTCAGATAAAAGAAGGAATCACTTTCCTGGTTTGGTAACCAACACAGAGTGTCACTCACAATCATTACCAGAAAATGAATCAACTCACTCATTATTGCGACTCCTTATCTCTTGATCAAATAACCAAGAGCCATTACCGTATTTCTTAATAATTTAACATCGGTAAATTCTCATGATCCTGATCTTACTCTCTCATTACTGAGACCTTCCGTTCCCTTTTTCATCTAATTTATTAATGAATAGACAGAAAAATCCTTTAGATAGTAAGTAAGCTTTAAAGGATGACTTATAATTTGAACTAATAAAGATTTTCAAAGTAATAATTTTTAATGAGATAACGTAACTAGTTGTCTTTATAAAGATCAATTATAGAGGATTAACCCTAATCATACTTACAAATATTATAATAATATAAGAGGTCCATTTTAGATTTAAGAAGATCTCATTAGTCTAAGAATTGAAAGACTAGACTTTATCACAACTATTCAAAATAGATGAACAAAGTGAAATTCAACCGCAAGGGTTTATTTATATACAAATTCCTTCTTTATAAAAACAAAGAAGAAAATCAAAATGATTAAAATCTCAAATTCATTACTAAAAAGAAAGCATTCTACTTGTGATAAAAGAAAACAAGTTGATGAAACTAAATCTAAAGCTAGGTATGTACATATGTACAAGGGGAATAAAATAAAATAAAAACCAAGTGAAATCATATAGCCAATGTAACTAGATATGTAAATTCAAACCAGCAAGGATATGTATATCTCAAGTAAAAAACGGGAGTAGAAAAATACAAAAATAAAAAACAAAACTATCTAGAATTATTTTAACAAGCTCAAGATCAGAAAATTATTATTTACAAATAATCTTGTATAAAATGAATCTTCTAACAAAGATTCTATTTGATCATGATATGTACAATGATTAATATTTACATGTTGAGAAAAATCTATAATGAAGGAATAATCATCCATGAAATTATTTCTTACTAGAATCCCTTCTTCAGATGCGAAAGATGGATAAGGTATAAGACCACATCATTTGTATGGTGAAATTTTATCCTTTTTACAATCTATGTCTAAAATTTGATTTACAAAAGGCAAAACTGAAATTTGTTTTGATCCCTTTAGTGTATAATGTGCAATCTTTTCCTCATGAATATTCTCTTGTAAACAAATACATTTTTTATAAGGATCGTAAAATTGAAAAACTATTTTGGTTAATTAATCATTAAGAGTACTTGTTATATCTTCAATATCAGAAGGAAATGAACATTCAGACAAAATTTGTTCTGTATAAAATTCTTGTTAGCAAATTGGGTAGTTATAGAAATCTTCGAAATCAGAAGAGAAATTCTCATCTCTTAAATTTTGCAACAATTTCCCCTCACCATATTCCAAACATTGTTTTATGGTAAGAATATTATGATTATTAATTTTGTGTTCTTGTAAATTATGGGATTCTAAATCTACACAAACTGAGTTTCGTGAGTATGAGAAATTTCTGTTTGATATTCAAAACTATCACCCAATATTTTAGTAGTCATTCAATAAGTTGTCATTACTCACACAATCATATAAAACAGAACTATCAGTTTGGTTTGAAGTTGAAAACTTAGATTGAGAACAACTCAAAGATTGATTTTATATTGAAATATTATGATCATATGTATCAATAAAATTTAGATCTATCTATATCCTAGATGTTGAACTTTCAATGTCAACTTCAGACTTGTAATTCACATCAGAGAAAGATTTATGATCAAGAGAGTCAGATTCTAAACAATTATCAACTCTAGCAAATGGTAAATTATGAAAGGAACTTGATTCCTTCAGAAGGCTATTGGTATCTAGAGCAAAATCACTAGTTTGTAAATCAATTTTAGATTCATGACAAGGTTGATCAAAGTGATTAAATGATGTATGATTCTTAACTAATAAATCAAAAGAGATTGAATTATGATCTTCTTCAGGGGTTTCAGATGTGGATTCAAAACTTTGAGAGTTGGAAGTAAGACATTCATCATATTCGATTTCAGGTGGAGGATAATTGAATTTAACATTTTTCAATGATTTTATAGCTAGGTTTTGATTTTCTTATAACCCTATTGATTTTGCATATATAGTTGAAATTTTTCCTTCATGATGCATACTTGATTTATTATTATGATTATGCAAAGACATAATTTCATCATGCAAAATTTTAACTTGTTCTTTTAACCTAGAAATTATAGATTTATTACCTTCTTCCAGGTTATTTTCATTATCATTATTACCAAAAAATAAAGAAGAAAAAGGATCTAAGGAACACCTCTTAAAATCTTTCTTTAAAGCTTGTGCATTCACACATGCTCTATCAAAATATTTTATACCTTTTTACAAGACAAACATAGCTAAAGATATGGGTAAAGAATGTACATACCACTCATATATAATATCACCTGAATCCTTTTGATTGTCTTTGAGTTGATGATAAACATGTCGGAAGCATGTGTTGAAATCGCGTATAGATTCACCTTCTTTTGTATTTCATTCAACTCAAGATATATATCCTTCACACTATAAATATAATAAACACTTTGAAAATTCTTTTAAAATCACACCAACCATGAATAGTGTTAATGAGAAGAAAAAAGTACTAGTTTAATACCTTACCTTCAAATGTGAAAGGATAAAGTCTGCATACAACATCTTCATATTGAATATCAAGTAAACGTAATACATACTCATATTTTCTTATATGTTCTAAAGCTGTGCTAGTCCCTTCACCGTCAAACTTTGGTAAGAAAGTGGCTCCCTTTCTAGGGAGCTCATGCAATGGTCCATGCAAGTTCAATGCTGCATTGGACTCCCATGCAGGTGTTTTGGAATGATCCATAATTAATAAAATGAAATAAAACCGACACAAGTAGGTTATCTTGTTGACTAACCAACCCTATGATGGGTGCATGACAACATAGAAGAATAAGAAATAAAATACTGAAATATAAGAGTTGGAGGATAAATGATTAATGAATAAATAATAAATAGATAAAAACAATGAAAACCATCTGGTTTACCTCATATCCCTCCTTCTAGTGCCATTTGTTGGCCAAATTTAGTGAACTAGGACAACTACATAAAATCAGCACGTACAAGGTGCTTAAAGCAGCCCCTGGTATGTTTGGTATGGCTAACTCTCACGATAACAAAGGACCCGTTGCCTATTTAGGTTTGCTCTCGAAAGGAGAGTCTCACAAACTAATGATATGAATTACTAAAGTACAATTGACATATATTCTAAGTAATATGAAATTCAAAGCTAATCTAAGATGCAATTTTAGATAGCTACAACAAGCATTTTAACTGGTGCTAAACTACAAATATATTTAAAAGTTGCTAGGAACCTGAATTTACGATTATTAAAAATAAATCTAATAAAAATTCAATCTATTATATCTAAATAATCTACCTAAAAACTATCCTAGGAGAAAATTTTAATATAAGAGTTTTTGCTGCTTAAAATGATAGTTTTATGACCAATCTACTTGAACAAAGTAAATAACCATTTAAATTTATTTTTCATAAACAGTTTGATTAAATATTAAATTTATTTTGTATTATTTGTTCATCTTTAATTAAATTGATGTTCTTATTTAAAATGGTTATTTACTTTGTTCAAGTAGATTGGCCATAAAACTATCGTTTTATGTAGCAAAAACTCTTATATTAAACTTTGTTCCTGGGATAGTTTTTAGGTAGATTATTTGGATAGAATAGGTAGAATTTAGATTAGATTTCTTTTTAATAACTGCAACTTCAGGTTCCTAGCATCTTTTAAATCTCTTTGTAGTTTAGGAGTTGTTAAAATGTTTGTTGCAGCTATCTAAAATTGCATCTTAGATTAGTTTTGAATTTCATATTACTTATAATATATTTCAGTTGTATTTTAGTAGTTCATATTGTTAGTTTGTGAGACTTTCCTTTCCAGAGAAAACCCAAATAGGTAGCAAGGCCTTTGTTCCTGCGAGAGCTAGCCATACAAAACATACCAGGGCCTGCTTTAAGCACCTTGTATGGGATGATTTTCTGTAGTTGGCGTAGTTCACTAAATCCGATCAATAGAACTCCATCCTCAATGGAGGTTTTCAATCTTGTTGATATCACAAGAATTGAATATTCTAGTTTTAAAATCAACCTTCAGAGCAAGATTTTGTTTTCGACATGGTATCGATGGAGGTATTGATTGATTAATTCACACATTTCCATGTTTTTTTGGGGGGGCATGGTGTGGATATCCATGGAGATGCCTAGAATTTTGATTACAGACATCACACATTTTACATTATTGTAACGTTTTCTTGGCATGGTACCAATGCCTATCCTTCTGATTTCATAGATACAAAAATTTATACTGTTTTAATGTTTTATTGGCATGGGATCGATGCCCATATTTTCGATTTCAGAGATCAAACATTTTACATACTTTTAATATTTTCTTAGTATGCAATTGATGCCCAACCTTTTGATTACAGAGATCACTCATTTTAAACAATTCAAACGTTTCAACCTTGGGTCATCCTCCCCAAGGGAGAAAACCAACCTAAATTGGCATGAAAGAAATAAAAATACACGATACTATTATTCGAGAATGGAGATCATTATCATAAGGGAGACTTCCAACAAAATTTAGTTTAAACTTAATCAAATGTATTGTTTGGGAATGGGGTTGATCTCTCAATGACGTGCCCATGTCTCTCTAATACTCATCCAAGGATTATGTAAGGTAAGCCGAAGGCTAATCCCTTCATCCACAAAACCTATTGCAGGATGTGTTTTTCCAACACTTCGTGCTTCATGACTGGTAAATCCAAAAACAAGAAAATAAAGTTTGCAGGATGCCCTCTAACTTTGTCAATAAAAAACCAAAGGAAAATCAAATGGTAGGCAACATTTTGGCAACACTTCATGCTTCACGACTCGGTAAAAACAAGAAAATCAAGTTGGCAGGTTTCCCTCTATCTTGGTCAATAAAAAAACCAAAGGAAAATAAAAGTAGTAGGCTACATTTTTTCTTTCCAACTACTTTATACCATAATGAGTGTAAGAGAATCATATTAGACATATCAAAATATGTCATTTTTAGCTAACTTTTATTCCATAGATTTTCTAATGGAATTTTATTTTGTTGTATATATTAAAAAACTATTGAGAACATGTTAAAGACACTCCACATTTCATCTAAAGAACAACATCTCATATGATTATGCAAATAGGCTATTGGCCAAATAATTTTCATGATTCCTTCAAATTTTTCAAATGGTGTAATGCATGCCAACATTCAACTCCTAAACAAAGTTATCCACCATGACATTCAAACCTAGAAATTTATTTTCATCTGTTTCCCAAAGTGGGGACTTGATTTTTTTTTAAAGCGATATTAATCCATCACAATCTATTGGATAAATTTTCATTTTAACTACTACATATTACTTATCCAAATGCTCACAAGCAATACTTTAAAAAACACATACTCAAGTAATTACATTTCATGAAAATAACATTTTTTCAAGATTTAGTCTTCGTTTATCAATTATTTCTTATAACTAACCATCTTTTATTTCTTCCAAAGTGATGGAATCGTGTAATAGGTTTGGCATCAAACACTCTTTTTGGTCTTCATGTTATCTTGAAAGAAAAGGGTTGCCAAAATCAACAAATAAACAATTGTTTAAAATTCTAGAAAAGATAATTGGTAAACAAAAAACGATAGTGGCATTTACAACTTCCTTATGATCCTTACCCATATAGAACTACAACCAAGGTAATCACTAAAACTATTTTTCTTCAATTAATGTATAGACACGATTTTATGCCTAATGAATTACAATCATATTTTTGTTTGGCATTTTGATCTAAAGAATTCAATGAGGTTGATCTTAATTAAAGATTACATACTTTGCTATATTTATATGAGCAATGTCCACACTCTCTTGATAATTTTAAAAAGACAGCAATCAATTTAAAAAAAAGCAATGGAAAATCGAAAGCTATAAGTTTTAAAGTTGATGAAAAGGTACTTCTATGGGATTACTCCCATGCTAACAAAGCTAAACATACTAAGTTTCAAAAACTTTTGTTGGGTCGTTACATAATATCTTGAATTGTTTGAAATAACTCTTATATTTTGAAAGATGATGACAATAGGTTGTTTCCATATATGACAAATGGTTAACATCTAAATTCATATTATGACCCTTCATTCATAATTTTACAAACATTTTTACACAATTTCGATAGTTAGTTTTATTTTTCTCCTTACAACATTTTCTTGTGTCATTTTCATTTTAATAATAATTTTGAATAGATTGTTCATTTAGTTTGTTTTCATTCTATTTTGATTTTTTGCAGTTCTTTTATTAATTCAACTCTTCAACATTTTCTGGATGTCAATTACAATTTATGTGTTATTCCATTTCAAGTTTTTACAAGAAGCATGAACTGTAATATACATGACTTTTAAAAATAGAGTGATGTTATTTACGTTTATCATTCACCATTTACAAGCTAAGATAAATGTAGCATGATGTAATGATGAAATTTCAAGACAACATTATTTTTAGTAAGGACTCTTTCCCAAGTTCTATGTTAAATGAGTTATTCTTTGTTATTTGGATCTGTTAGGTTACCCCTTTTCATTTCTTTTCCCTTTCTTCATATTTTCCAGTATTTTAATTTTTCATACCTTTATCATTATCCCACTTTGTTATTTTACATGACCAACAATTCCTTTCAAATTATTTTATTTAAATCAGACTATCAATCAAAATCCTAGATTTAGTGATGTTGAACACACACTTATAGTGAGAGTGGTGGGGGGATGGGGGACAAACTTTTTATTTATTTATTTAAACATCCATTGAGCATAATAAAGAAATTGTGGATAATATTAACCATGGTACACATAATTTATGTGAAAACCTTTTGAGGATGAAAACACAAAAGAAAACTCTTTATAATTTTGTAGCCACCAACCTACAGTTACAACAATTTGTATCCACCAACCTACTAGTAAAAAATTTGTAGGAACCCAACTATTGGAGACATCAATCCCTAGCACTAGCCACCAACTTAGTCAGAGACACCAATCTATGTTTGAATGACACCAACCTTCAATCGCAATACAACTTCTTCAATATATTATGACAATTTTCATTTCCTTGACCACAATTGCTTGCTACTTCTGATTTTACCACAGTTGTTTGCTATTTATGCCTTCTCCATACCTACTCACAATTCCTTCCTTTACTAGATCTTGAGCTATTCATTATTTGTGCCTTTACCGGATTTTATCTTTACATTGTCACATATATATTCTTCTTCATTGGATTCTTTATCACTCTCACCTTTTGGAATGATATTCAAATTTTTACTCATATCATATTCATGTATTCAAATATTACATTTATCCTCACTTCACTCATTTCTAAGTATAATATTTATTTGTATACATCATCATGACGCATATTGAAGAGACATATTAACTCATTAATTGAATATTTAAATATTTTTGTTTTTCCTTGACAAATACCATGGGCTTCCAAAACAATGGGATTGAAACCACCAATTCTTTGAATTCTCTCTCTCTCTCTCTCTCTCTCTCTCTCTCTCTCTCTCTCTCTCTCTCTCTCTCTCTCTTATGTTATGCAAATTCCTTAGCATAAAATAAAATACAACATGTTCAATAATCTCCTCCTTTTTCATTGATGGAAATTATGTGACAAAATACATAATCCACTAGGAATAGGAATATTTCATGGGGATCATCCATTTTCAAGTGATGTCATAGGAGGAGATTTGTGGACACGGGAGTATTGCAATGGGGAGGAGAGTTATATACAAGTGGAGAATTAATCGTATCTTTTATGGATTATATATTTCATCCCAAAATCCCCATCAATGACAAAGTGGTAGATTGTTGAACATGTTGTCATTGATGTCATGCTAAGGGATTTGTAAGCAAGGGGTAGCGCGCACGCGCGCGCACACACACACACATATATGGTTTACCATTATAAAAAAGGAGGTACATGTGAAAATTAAAGCATCAATTTGCATCTAATAGAAGGGGCTCACATTAAAAATAAAAAAAGTGAATTTTACTAGTATATTTAAAAATGCAGGCCAAGAAGTTAAAGAAATATTTCAGAATCCCATGGTTTCAAGTTCATGGTTTTGGAAGAAAAAGTGCATGTGAAAGTATTTTACAATTTTTTTACCATTGGTGGTTTCAAGCCCATTGTTTTGGAATATTGTGGTATTTGCAAAGGTGAAATAAAAAGAAATAATTATTTAATCAATATATCAACAAACCTCTTCAATATGGATGGTAATGATGTATATAAATAAAGGTTATACCTAAAGAGACATGTATTTAGTGATAAAAATGTAACATTTGAGAAGGTGAATATAATACGAGTAAAGATCTCAATATCATTCCAAAGGGTGAGTGATGAAGAATGTAAAAAATAAGAATATATATATAAAGGAACATCTAGTAAAGGAATAAGTAGTGAGAAAATGTGGAGAAGGAAGAAAAAACAAGGAAACATGGTAACATAAGAAGTAGCAAGAATATGTAGTCAAGGTAATGCAAATGTTCATCATCTATTGAAGAAGTTATATTATAATTGAATGTTGATGCCATTTAAACAAGGATCGATGTCTTTTTCTAAGTTATTTCTTACTGGTGAAGGTTGGTGCCTCTAGTATTCAAGTGCCTACAAATTTTTGTAATTGTACGTTGGTGCCTAAAAAACTACAATGAAACATTTTTATGGTTTTCTCTTGAAAGGGTTTCCACATGATTTCTATATACTATTGATAATCTTATGCAAGAATGATTTATTATAGATGACAAAGGTTTAAATAAACAAAAAAATTGTCTTATACTAAATCACCCCCCTCCCTTTGAGTATAAGTGTGTCTTCATCAGTTTGTATCAAAGCATGTTCATTCAGAAGAAGTATAACTATTGGAAGGTAGATCATGGGAGAAAACATGGTCGTAGGAAGGTTTCTCCATAAATAGAGCTTGATTGTTTGTGAGAACAAATTAACATAAGTATGTGAACGTACCTAATGCATATTGGGTTTGATATTTTTGAATTATTTATGACTAGTTATAGAGTTCCACTAATTCCACCAACATATGTGGTTGGGAAGAATCAGGCTAGTGAAAATAATGAAAAATCCATGAATTCACTCTTGTATGGTCTATAAGAATCCGAGTTTTTCAAGGTGATGCATTGTGTATTCAAAAACAAATTTGGGAAAAGATTCAAAATATCTATGATGAAAATGACAAGGTCTAAAAATAACCCCCAATAGGTTGACATCTTTTGCAATATAAGGTTGAAATTAATTAATGAATCAATATACTAGAAGATTATCAGGAATCTAAGATTTTAGCAAGTAATGATTCCTATGTCAGTCATGGATATGACCTGATATATGTTTTTACTTATCCTATTAAAAATATGTTAGCAATTCAATTCATTTTTCATAATAAATTAATAATTGCAAGTGATTTAAGAATGTCATAGCTAAGACATCAACATTTGGAAATGAGGCTCTAAGAAGCTCTATATATCATTTTTTCATGAATCCATTCATATTTCTCCACAAGATTCTACTCATGATACTTTCATGCATATGTGAGTATCATTCCCTTTGGATTGAAAAATTCTGTTTTGCGGTCACCATGATGGACGATCAGAACAAGAATTTAACGCTATCATCCACTTTTTTAGTATAGGCTATGAACCCCTAGGATTCCCCACCAATCAGAAGAAACACTTAGTAGTCAAAGTTGCAGACTTCACATTGATTGCTGGACACCTCTATAAATTGGGCACAAATGAAATACTATGCTGCTGTGTTTTTTATTATGAGCGACCTTGGGTTATGAGTGAAGCACATGTTGGTGGCACAGGTGGACACTACACATGAAAGGAAACTATGCACAAGATATTGTAGGAATGACTAAGGTGGCCAACCATACATATGGATACTAAAAGCTTCTGCAGATGTTGTGATATCTACCAGAGAACAGGAAAACCATCACGCCACGACGAGATGCCACTTGCAGCATAGATAACGCTACAAGCATTCAACAAATGGGTTGTTGATTTTTTTGCACCGATCAGTCCACCAGGGAAAAAGACTAGCGCACGCTACATTATTACTACGATGGACTGCTAAACTAGATGGGTTGAAGCTGCACCTATTAAGGAGTGCACCGCTACGACTATTGCGAAGTTTTTATTTGACAAATCCAGGGGTGACTTTTCAGCGGGAAATGAATTTTTCCTTCCACGATATTAAGAACACTGTTGAGCCGTACCTTGATGATCTGGCTGCTCATTCTCACAAGAAGATCGATCATCCATATCAACTTCACTTAATTTTTGAACAATGTAGACATTACAAAATATGCTTGAATCCCCACAAATTTGTTTTCTGTGTCGATTCGGGATGGTTACTCATGTTCATAGTCTCAAACAAAGGTATTCAGGTGGATCCTTTGAAAGTAGAGGCCATTGTAAATCTGTCTCCTCCTCGTTCTATCAGGAAACTTCAAATCCTGCAAGGAATATATAATTTCCTTCGACATTTTATTGTTAACTATGCCAAGATCACTAAAGGTTTCATGCACCTGCTAAAATAGAACACTCCATTTGTATTGGATGAAACCACACAACTTGCTTTCGAGGCATTGAAAAAATATTTGTTGTCGGCTCCTTTGTTATGTCCACCAGATTACTCTAGGGATTTTATATTGTATCTAGTGGCGTCATAGTTGACCATTGTGGAAGTATTTGTTCAGGAGGATGACAAGATCCAAGATCATGTTGTATCTAAGTCACGCATTAACTTTCCCTGAGCTCCAATACTCTCACCTCGAGAAGTTAGATTTAGTAGTTGTTTATGCTATGCAGAGGTTACATCACTACATCCTGTTGAGGACCACTACAGTAGTGGAAGATTTCAATCTTTTCTAGTATGTTTTGTCCCAACGTGTAATCGGGGAAAAATTCAATAAATGGATAGTAATTCTCCTAGATTTTGACTTGGATTTTTAGTCTACCAAATCTAAAAAGTCCTTAGTTTTTGCAAATCTTATTGTAGAATTTCTGACAGAATAGAATGCAGTGGTTGAAGAAGACTCATTCCCAGATGCGTATATTTTTCTGATTTCTGACTCTGATCCTTGGTATGGAGATATGCTTATATATATCTATACTTTGAAGTGTATCGCGTCCTTCTAAAGGGAATAGCGATGTAAACTGCACATACATGCAAAAAACTACCTTATCATCATGGATACTTTGTACCGTAGAGGGGTAGATTCTATCTTGCGTCAGTTACTCACCTACGAGGAGGCCGAGTATGTCATAAATGATTCCCATAGCGGAGCATGCTAGGGTCATTTATCTGGGTTATCAACGACCCAAAATATTTTACGTGTCGATTATTTTGGTCCCACGATCTTTAAAGACTATGTGGAGGTTGTGAAGCATTGTCATCCATGTGAGTTCTACACTAGGAAAATTTAGTCACATCTTGCTCCATTGTTTCCCGTCGTCGCGGTGAGCCCCTTCACTAAGTGGGGGGTGTATTACGTGATGTGCAACCCAATTTCAGCTGGGGGGAACAAATATATCATTGTTTCTGTTGATTACTTCACCAAGTAGGCAAAGGCAATGCCTACCTTCAAAACTGATGGTGAAACAACATCTTTCTTCATGTTCAACCAGATGATTACTCACTTCAGAATTCCAAAGGAGATTGTCACTAACCATGGTAGTCATTTCTAGGATATAATGATGTCCAAATTGGCTACTATGCTAGGGTTCAAGAAATACCACTCATATTCCTTCTACCCGCAAGCTAATGGTCAAGTCCAGGTAGTCAATAAGACCTTGAAGACCATTCTCAAGCGTATGATCAATGTAGCCTGGTCAAATTGGCACATTATGCTATATCCTACACTTTGGGCATACTGGACTAATTTTAAGACTTCTATGGGATTTTCACCTTTCCAACTCGTTCATGGGGTGGAAGCATGTGGAAATTGAACCCAGGTGTTAGAACAATTACACTCACAAAAATTGCTAATTACACATGCAAATTACTCACAAAGGAGACTGAATATGGAGATGAACACTAATATATATTGAATAAGTGTACAATAGCCAACCCTATGCATAAATCCCCCATAGGTGCATAAAGCAGGCTTACTAAATCTAAGCAAATCCCCCATAGGTGCATAAAGCAGTTTCCAAAACTGTCTAGGAGCTCATGAATTGGAAAAATAAATTAGGAAAGCTAATAGGTGATGGAAGGACAACTCATACATGCTTTTCTTAGGAGAAAATGGTGGAGGATGATGAGGACAAAAAACAAGTTAACTTCACCTAGTCAAACTTTCCCAATTGCCTTAAAACTCAGAAAAAGCAGGCAATAAAGCAGAAAAAGAAGACAAGCACTAGGGAGGCCATGAATAAAGTAGTTTTGATTCTGAGTGGTTTCCCAAGCGCTCTATGACTCAAATTTAGCAAGCTTGACCACTATGGATGTGTGGAGGACAACTTGCATAAGGTGGAATATGGAAACTAGGAAAATAAGACAAAATTGGATTAATTAATGTTTAAGGTAGCTAACTATGGATTGATTATTCTAACACCCCCCCTTAAGCCTAACTTATGAGTAAAATATTAGAAAATTATAGGGCCTAGCAACAAGGCTTAGTCACCCTTTACATACTGCATGTCCATTTAACCAAGGAAAGAGGCAAAAACCCAGTGGGAAAAATCCTCCCTTAAACATGGACAGTAAAACAAAATTTGAAAATCTTTTCATCACTCATGCTTCATAGCATGATCAGCAATCCCCAGTAGTGATTTGAGATTGCTGAATTTCTTCTCACAAAAAATTTGGTGAAGATATCTGCTACTTGTTCTGAAGATGAATAGAAGAGTAGATGAATGGTGCCATCATGCACAAGCTGTCTGATGTAGTGCATATGGATCTCAATGTGTTTGGTTCTCTATTTCTGAACTAGATCATTGCAGATTCAAATGGTACTCTGATTATCACAATAGATAGTAGTTGAGTATTCTGATTCAAAGCCACACTCACCAAGCAAACTCTGCAACCATAAACATTGAGTTGTTGCATTTACAACTCCTCTGTACTCTGCTTCTGTAGATGAGAGTGCAATGGCACTCTGTTTCTTGCTTGACCAGCTAATTGGCCCTTCAGCAAGCATGAACACATATCCTGATGTTGACTTTTGATCTGTGTTTTCACCTACCCAATCATTGTCAGTAAACCCAATCAAATCAAGATCAGATTTAACTTTTTAGAAGATCCCATGAGTCCTTGTTCCCTGAACAAAGTTAAGGATCCTTTTGGATGCTCTCCAATGGATCTCATGAGGCTGATCCATGTATCTTGAAGCCACACTTACTGCATAAGAAATATCAGGTCGAGTATGTGTAAGATATAGCAAACATCCAATCAATTGTATATACAGTGTATTGTTTACCATAGGTGAAGAATCAACTTCTTCAAGCTTAACTCCTGAAAGGAAAGGAGTCTTGCTTGGTTTGCAATCCTTCATATTGAATTTGTTCAGAAAATCCAAGGCATACTTGGAATGATGTACTTTGGTTCCTTCTTTGGTTTGAGCAATCTTGAGCCCCAAGAATTGGCTCAATAAGCCCAAATCAATCATTGAGAAGGCATGGTTCATTGCATCCTTCAAGTAGGCAATTTCATCCTTTGAGCTTCCTATAATAAGAAGGTCATCAACATACAAAAAAATGATCATTAATGAACCATGAATCAGCTTCAAATAGACATTTGGATCTGACTTGCATTGAACAAAATTCAGTGATAGCAGAAAGCTATCAATCTTGGCATACCAAGCCCTGTAGGCTTTCTTAAGCCCATACAATGAATTCTTTAGCCTGCACACAAGATATGGATTAGTAGAAAATACTTGAGTATGCTGCAT
>LPNX010344706.1:182229-210758 GCA_001517045.1 Pseudotsuga menziesii | reverse complement strand
TTGGAAAAATAGAGTTGTAGGGATTCAAAGCTATTGGGACTCAGGGAGATCAATTCATTTTCAATTTGATGTCCCCTCATCTCATTTGTCTTACCAAAAAGCTCAGTAATATTATCCCATACTTAATTTGGTGATGTTAATCCATCAAGATGGAAAAGGAGGTCTCTGGATATGCTCAGACACAGGAGACCGTAGGCCTCATCCCTCCTGTTGTGCCATTTAATTTTCTCTGCAGCTGCATTGGAATTTGCTTTTGTTTCCATAGTCACTTTGTAGAGGCCTTTCACTCTCAACAATATCTCCATATCTGCTTTCCATTCAAAGAAGTTAAATGGAGTCAAGATGATCTTCTAAGATTGATCCATAGCTCTGAAATTTGTCCCTTCAGTCAGCAGAATGCTCCCAGTCAATGATATCGAACCTACAATAACAAATTGGAAGGAGATAAATCGATCTACAAAGGCTCTGATACCATGTGGAAATTGAAGCCAGGTGTTAGAACAATTACACTCACAAAAATTGCCAATTACACATGCAAATTACTCACAAAGGAGACTGAATATGGAGCTGAACACTAATCTGTATTGAATAAGTGTACAATATCCAACCCTATGAAGTCATAGGCTACCACAATAAATAATTACATGATATATTCGAATGCATGAAGATGCCATTCGAAATTGGTCAAAAGCAGGCTTACTAAATCTAAGCAAATCCCCCATAGGTGCATAAAGCAGTTTCCAAAACTGTCTAGGAGCTCACAAATTGGAAAAATAAATTGGGAAAGCTAAAATTTGATGGAAGGACAACTCATACATGCTTTTATTAGGAGAAAAGGGTGGCGGATGATGAGTACAAAAAACAAGTTAACTTCACCTAGTCAAAATTTCCCAGTTGCCTTAAAACTCAGAAAAAGCAGGCAATAAAGCAGAAAAAGTAGACATGAGCTAGGGAGGCTAGGAATAAATCAGATTTGATTCCAAGTGGTTTTGCAAGCACTCCATGACTCAAATTTAGAAAGTTTGACCACTATGGATGTGTGGAGGACAACTTGCATAAGGTGGAATATGGAAACTAGGAAAATAAGACAAAAAATGGATTAATTAATGTCTAAGGTAGATAACTATGGGTTTATTATTCTAACAAAGTAGTCAATCCAATTGAGTGTGAAATTCTGTCACTTAAAATAGCCATTCATGTACTTCCTGACACTACTAAATTAGAAGAACGTTTGCTACATTTGGAAAATCTATATGAACAACATAGAGATGCGTTAACAACAAATGAAGCTCATAAAAATAGGGTCAAAAACTAATATGAAAAAGATGTGAAGCCTAGAATATTTTTTGAAGGGGAGCTTGTCTTACTATGGGATCGTGACAAAGAACCCCTGGGGGCAGTAAAATTCAAATCCATGTGGTTAGGTCCCTACATTGTGTCAAAGGTCTTAAAGAAAGGATCATATGAATTAAGGGATTTTGATGGAAATAAGCTGCCTGACCCTAGCAATTGGCTCTACCTGAAGAATTACTATGCATAGGATTAGTTCTTTTTCTTGTAATTTTCTTGTATGTAATTTATGTACAATAGTTAGTTGGTTAGTGCCTCTTATATCATATGTTGGCTATTACATATCTCAGCTGGGTGGTTCATAGGTTTTGTGGATGGTGCTGGTCGCCATACTTGTAACCTGGCTTCAACCGCATGGGTCATTTATTCACCCTCAGGACAGCTAGTTGCCTCTTTAGGCGCTTGCTTGGGTCATGCTACTAATAACGTGGCAAATTATAGGGCTGTTATTGAGTTGTTATGGGATGCTTTGTCACATGGAATCACCCAGTTAAAGGTCAGAATTGACTCTCAACTCGTGGTTTCCCAGCTCAATGGAGCTTATCAGTTGTGAAACCCTACCTTGTTACATCAGTTTTTGCACATTAGATTAATTGAAATAAATTTTGATTACATTTCAATTAATCATATTCCACGTAATGAAAATACAATAACTGATGCATATGTGAACTATATTCTAGATTGGCACTTAACACATATTTTGTAAAAAATATATAACATATACATTTGGGACACATGTACATAACCAGGAAAAAAATATATATATGTAAAAATATGTCCATAGATAGGTTGAGTTTTGATCCTATGATCCAATTAAAATTGTATAAATATACAAAAATTTGGATCATAATCCATAAAAATGACTATAGATCTAAGCATAATCCTCAACATCATCAACTGCAGTAACCTTTTTGGCCTCCCTATAAAATAGAACGGCCCTGGCTACCCTCCTCAGGAGGCGTATCTAGGTGGGAGGAGTCGCTACTACAAATTTCGGCATGACAACATGCCTCCACTCAATCCGTATAGAGGGAATTCCTTGGGTCATCCTCACCATGTTTCCCTTGAGAACTCTAATTATTCCTTGGTCCCCACCCTGTACAGGCCACATAAATAGCCTGGGGTTCCCATCAAGGTGTACAGGTCCAATATCTGCATTTCAAAAACATTAAAATTGGATTAAAACTCTTTTACATGTGTATATAATTTTATGATAAAAATTCATAAAAAAAAAACATAAGAAGCAAAATACCTAGATCTCCCCATTCGCCCCTTAGCGAGAGGACCAGATCATTATCTCCTCGGAAATCTAATCTAGAGTAAGGAAGTTGCTCGAGTGCTAGAAACTTCCATTCCCACCATATGTAAAATTCATTATCGTATATACCCTAGACCAATCCTCCACTACCTTGACGGGGGAATACCTCTACCCACCTGGTCAGTCTAGGTTGGCGAGGAGAAAATGCTGGAAGTGGCAGTGCAGGGATGATGGAAGGCACTCTCTCAAAAAATAATTCTACCAATATGCTATAATATCAAAAAAATTTGTGGCGTCCCCAGAGAGCTTCTTCCTCATGATCGGAATCATACTTGAGCACCAATCAAACACAGTACCCTGTACACACTCCACTGCAACTCTCATTTGCGTCTGAGTGTCTAGATGTAATGAATATGATCCTACAACCCGCACTATTGTACTTACCACTACCTGTAGTGGGAATCTGGTGATGTGAACAATTGGGATGCATGATCCCTTCTTCTGACTACCTAGTGTGCAGTAGTTGTCAACTTAGTATTGGACACCCATAGGGTCACCACCTCTACCAGTTCCCTCTAGGTTCATAGGAATACCCCTGTAAGACAACCCCATAATGAAGTACATTTATTCTACAGTTATCTCCAAGATCTCACCTTGAAGATCAAAAGCACCGACGTCGTGATCCCAACAGATAATCAAATGCTCAAGCAAGCAGACTTTGGCCCTCAGTGGATAAGTGCAGAAGAAATTTAGTAAACCACTTTTCCATAATGCATGCAAAATCGAGGCATCACAGAGAGAATATTGGTATGTCTTCATGCTCTCGTTTCTTCCATTCTAAAACCATGTTGTACATGCCCATTTGACCACGATTGATCATTGGAATTCATCCAATTCTTTCAATTTTGGCCATACTATAAACTTTTCCATGTCACGCAGTACACGCAAATGTCCTTTAGACAGATTGCATGCCACACATGAGTTTCACTCAAGTAGGTTGCATGTAGAAGGCATATACTCGACTGTCTTAGTCACCTACCTACGTGTACTGTGTAACCTTCCTAGGGTAGGCTCAAAACATTAAAAATTAGCATAAAAATGAAATTTAGAATGATTGGAATGAAGGAGAGGGGAAAGCTAACCAACCTGACACTTGCGGATTTTGAAACCGTCCACTGGCTTGTCCTTGCCGAGTAATCCAAGGCAGAGGTGAAATACTGCCAAATTGGGTAAAAATGTCAAATGGTATGTTTTAATTCTATTTTTGAACTATATATAGAAAAAATTCAAATTTCTAGGTTTCTAATCTATAGTTTGAAAATTATTTTTATAATTGAACTAATACCATGCATTTTTTGCCATTGCAATAGGTTTTGAGTCTTTAAAAAGTCGTTATCCACTCATATAGGGTAGGATTTGGTCTTCCATATGTCTTTATGCATTTATACCTTATCTGTTTTTAACCCTAGGACTACCTATGTGACCACGGACTATGGTGTTTAACCATTTTGACCTCATCTACATCATTGTTCCTTTGTGGATAGGGTTTCCATTGCATGAGTACCCTAGTTTAGAACATTTCTTTGTTTCTTTGGTACTCATGCCGCATTTGTCATAGGTTTGCGGGATCCTTCTTAGCTATTTTTCATCACAAATTGAGCCTCATTTTGGTCTCTTTTTACAAGCTATCTCTTTTTTATAAGGCTCCCCTCCCTTATGGAGTTTTTTTAGGCCGAGGCCTAACTCCTCAAAATAGACTTCACTTCTGAGTAAACTTGTCCATTCAGGCTTGTTAAGAATATGTGAACGAGCATCCACATTGGTGGTAGTTTATTTCTTTTTCGGACCATGTGGAATAATACGAAAAATGAGCACTCTCTTTTCTTGGGAATTGAGAAAAGTATTCTCATACATAGGTTTATCACTTTTCCCGACCTAAGGAACTATACTTACGTAAAAGAAACACCCGGCATGAGCTTAGTTTTCTCTTTTTTGTGCTCTGGAGCCAAACATGAAAAATATTCTGAGCGTACTTTATGTATTTGTCATGCTTGTTAAACCATTAAATAAAAAAACATCAATTTTATTGTTGTAAGACCCATTTCTCGTAATCAAATGGATCTTTTTGAGTGATATTGCCTTCCTTCACACTCGTAAAACTCAGGCTATATGCTTCTTTCGAAGGGGTGTTGGGTAGGTGGTAATTTAACCTTTTTCGGACCATCCTGACTAAGTACGAAAAAGGTGCGCCTTACTTCTTCGGAAGCTAAGAGAGTTATTCTGTGGATTGTTTTATACTTTTTTGGCTTCAGGAGACTAAATTGTATGAGAAATCACCCCTCTAGAGTCTTCTTCAGAGTTTTCAGACTCTCAAAATATTAAAACACGAACGATCATGTACTAGTTCGGGATCATAAAATCCATGAATTAGTAACATTATCAAGCATTATTATCTCTCCTCTTCAAGATTGTAAAAAATGAAGAGAAACCTGAGTTGACTTTCCTGGAATCATTAAAATTTAATAGGAAAGATAAGGAATAAGTACTCTCTTTGGATTATAAATAGTGGAAACATGTCGTGCTTGAGCATAGAACTCTCTAAGCTTTCCAATAATCATGTTTCCGTTTACACTTTCAACTCATTTATTAATTCAAGTTTCTTACTCCTCCACTTGTCCTTTATACATGGGGAATCTGATCATGTCTCCTACATGACAAATAACTCTAGTTGTTCTATCTTCAAGTTAAAATGTGCCTTGGGTCATCTTTGTGTCGTGCTCACTGTTCAAGGATTTATCCCTTCATCTAATTATTATCCTGATTCCATCATTATCCTATCTAAGTATTACTTGTGTCTACCTTCTTGTATTCAGTTCCTAGTCACTCTTGTGATCTGTTGGAGGATCCATTGCCTTCCTCATCACAGTATGGTTTCTCATCAGTACTTTCTAAAGATGAATACCTAGAGCTTTAACGATGGCACCTTATGATTCACTATCATTATTGGTGAACTCCTTTGCTTTAGTTGTTAGTTTTACTCATTGTCTGACATTCTGTTGAATTCTTCCCATGTTTGACTTTAGCACATCTCTTCACATGGTAGGGATTGTACTGGTTCCTTTGGATTTCGATGAAGACCTTAAAATTGAGGTTTTTTTAAACCCTCGATCGATGTTTTATGACCTCGATCGAGGGTTTAAAAGTTGCTCGATCGAGGTACATTTTTGTGTTTTTTTCGAAAGCACCTTGCCAAAAAGTGTAACCCAGCTCCATGGATGCACCCCTTAGGTTCACGTCTATAACCTAAGTTGTGGAAGACCATGTTATGTTCAGTTACATATCTTTCATATTTTTAAGACTCATCTTTGTATATTGTGGCTTCGATCCACCTTGTTACATGGTCTTGTACCCGTATCACATGATGTAATCAAATATTGTAAAGGAGCTAGTGTTCCATTATATTGAACATGGCATCCTTAGATATGATTTTGTATATGAAATTGATATGTATTTGTTTCAGTTACTTCCTTTGCTTCCTTGGACACTTGAGTTCCCGAATATTAAAATATTGTAATGTATTTCGTCCATCGCTTCCCTTTGACCTCACACATTATGGGGCATATGTTATCAACCAAAACGACACTTCCCTGTCCGATTAATGACATCCAATATGTGAGGACACAAAAGGAAAAATAGGATTGAAGTGGCCAAAACACTATATATGTGCACGACTATTGATACATAATCTCCTAACCATCTTAATATATTTTTGTTTGGAGATTAGGGTTGCACACGCGAATATTTGCATTGCAACCCATGTGCCACACGCAAATGTTTGCATTGCAACCCATGTGTACATTGAACATGCGAGTTTCCTTAAAGCAAGGAGTGTATCGTATGATCATTTCCTATAATAATACTCACATGTACCTTAATTTAATGTTAAAAATATAAATCACAATTAGTCGAGATCAGTTGAGTCCCTAATCATAACTATCTCAACTATCTCAACCATCTTAACCATCAAAACCTCTCTATTTCCCCATGTATAAATAGAAGGATTGGGAAGGGGCTAATCAATCATTATTAGAAGAGAAAATTTATGCTGGTGGTATTCCTTCAGACCTCTTGGAGCAATAGAACTCAGTGTCCTCGGTTTGTAGAGGAGTCCTTGTTTCAAAAGCTGGGTTGTAATTTCACCATTCTCTGTTTATTAATAAAGAAAGTTCTTCTTCCAATCTTTGTATTGTTGCATTATTGTATATGATGAATTATGAATATGCATCACATTAACCATTGATACATATACAATATATTGATGGAAGAATTTGTTCTTTCTAGTTTGATTGGAGAAGCCCTGGAAGCTTTGGAAGAGACTGAAAGAGGAGAAGACAAATCTTGGATCAACCGTCATAAACCAGGTTTGCTAAGTTTCCTTACTATTCCTATTTAAATTTCTACATAATGTGATTATTTGCAAGTGTCTTATTAAGTTCGTAACCCCAGAGACCCTATGTTATAAGGGTGTGTTTTCTTGAACAACAGGTGTGTATGATAAAATAATTCGGTTTGCATGCGAAATAGATTACGTGTCCGAAAACCCTAAATATGACAAATATGGAGATAAAATAGGAAATAGGCTTCAATAATATTATAGTAACATACCAATGTTTATATATGTGATGGTTCTCTAGTATACAATAGACATGGATTCCATGCAACAACTCTAACTCCAAAAACGTGTTGTTGGGTTCAAGTGATTCTCCCATCCAAAGAAAACGTCCCCTCTTGAATGATGATATGCTTGCGACTGCTTCAATACTTGATGGATGGAGTTAATACTTTGAATATATGGTAGCATTTATCTATTGATAAATTTGGTGGAAGCACACATAACTTTGAAGGCTTTTTTGGACACTAGTGAATTGATTCTCTAGAATAGTGGGATTCTCTCACTCCCACATGTGTTTCCTTGTAACTTCTTTAATGGTGGAAGAGACGATGTTATGATTTCCAGGTATAATGATATGGTCCTTCCGAAGAGAATCAAATAGACATGAGGAAGGAATGAGGTCTTTCTAAATCTAGGCAAATTGTTCCCAGTGTTTTCATTTATTTCCCAACAGTAAAACATGATCCCTGCGATATATTCCTTCTCTGTAAGCTAGATCTCTACAGAATAATGAATGATGTGAAGATCTAATGATACATAAGAGTGATATATCCAGAAGTTATTAGGGAATATAGATTTCAATGCCGAAAACACATGTTAGTTGATGGCTCACACCCTCAACCCCAACTTGTTGTTGCGACTACTATTGTCACTGCTCTCGAAATTAATCTCCAAAATGAATAATCATGATCGATGCCTTTTTTATTTGACTTGTATTCTTATATAGATTTTAGGATTTGCATGACTTTACTTTTGTATGCATGTAAACCTAGTTCATCATTGATGCATTCAAGGAGAAATAAGGCCCACATGCTCCGTCTTCTTGTTGATATATGCTACAATGGACTTTTGTAATCTACTGATGGTCTAATAACACTGAACTGGTGTTCCTTTACGCTCCTAGTGATATTAGTCCTTATTTATTCCCTTTTTTTAATACCCGCTCGAACCTATGGGAATAAAATAGGTTAACGAGTGGATCTTGGTGATTTAATTAGAAGATTACATTACATATAATCTCTCACAAACACCTAACTTGACCTCATGTTTGATGCATGTTTTAGATTCACTTTCCCAACAAGCACTTTCTACTACTAATGGATTTTATCACACTCTAGTTAAATCATAGTTTAGTTTTAGGTGTCCTTTGGGATTTTACTCTCTAATCCTACAACCAAGGACCTAATACCGAGACTAGTATTAGCTTCTACATATAAAATGACCCTATTTCTTTTTAGTCAATTTCATTTCAAAAATGATTTCACTTAAAAATAGGAAAAATTAGGAATGTGCAATGTTCACAAGATACAAAAAAATCCTATTTTGACACTAATAATATTTCATGAACACTCACTTTTAAATATACATTGTTTTGTACCTAATGAAACTGATTATAACAAGCTCTAGGAATCCCCACCAAAGCCGAGTCTATGTGCCCAAAGTAGTGCAGGGAAAGAATAATGGAGTAAGAGGAGAGACTTGTAAATATTTCTCTCTTTCATGAGGATAAAGTGATAAAGAACTCAAATTTTCCTAGTGCGAATTGATAATTCATTGCTTCTTTTGAAAACGTTAGAGGATTGGTTCATAGCTTCTCTTAAGCAATATAGTAACCACCTTCGCATGAGGGGAAAATGGATTTCATGATTTTTTAGAAACCCTAGGGAATTTTGTCCTCATGTTTCAAATTACATCTTTGAACTCATATCTCCCCCCAATAGGAATGTAAAGCTAAGTCACTTAAATAAGCAGATGATAAAATATGAAAATCCTTGATGAATTTATTTTTGCATTATCATTAAGAAAGGATAAATTAAAAAATAGAGATAACATTTTGATAGTCACTCATTCCTAATTAAACTAAAATTATGTTATAACAAAGTTACATTTTTATGTAAACATCAATTTTTTAGTTTTGATAAAATAGTCTAAGAAACTAGCTTTTGAATATCTCAACATTGTAAGAGTTTTGGTTTCTTGAGATCTACATCCTGGTAGAAGTTATATTTTTCCTTGGAACATTTTAAACAAAACATGGCCTCAAATTTAGATATTTGTGCAATTTCATGTTATTACTATCCTTATTCATGGAAAATTATGTTGAATAGTGACTATTACATGTGGCCCAATTTGGCCAAGTGGACCCAACAAAACTAGTGACTCAATAATGACTAAAAAAAATCCTAATGTAGGCAGAGTTGACCAATTTGGACAATGGAGGATTATAATCCTAAAATTCGGGTTTTAATTTAAGGGGATAAAATGCAATATGAACTAACCAAAGATGCATTCATATTCTCTGCTAACATATCTTAGCTAGGAACAATATTAACAGGACAATAACTGAGATAGCATTACTAAACATATTCTGAAAACATAAATTTGTAAATCAGACATGTATAACAAATACTTACTTACATATGAATGTTATAATAGTCATAGTATCCCAACATTATTCATTCACAACTAATAGAAAATAAATACATATATAGTAGAAGTAGAAGACTATAGGAATAATCCACCAAAAGTTAAGAAAAATACTACTGCATATAGTTGAGAGATAAAGAAAGAAATAATTTCACAACATTCATCCATGCCATAGCTAGATTAACGTGCAAAAATTTATCATAGTAGTCTCTTTATTACTTCACATAAATAGTTCTTAAAAAATGAGCACTAAAAGATCAAAAAAAGTGTCTAGTGGATAAAGCACCAATACACGAAAGCGGTCAAGAGTCGCAAGAAGCATCATCAAGCACTCCAAGAGATTAAGAAGCAAAGTGGAAATACAAGGAGACAAGGATAAAGAGAAGAAAAGCATAAGGAGAGGCCAACAACACAACACCAAAGAAGGATGAACAAGTGAACCGCATCATTGTGGAAATCACAGTGGCAACGAGTGCAAGAAAGACTCAACTAAGGCTGCAGTTGACTGAGGGATTCCAGGAGGTAAAGTCGCAACTGAAATATTTGATTAATGCCATATTGGAGAGAAAGAACGAAGCCAAGTTTTTGCAGCAAACATGAGAGATCAGTATAGGGAAGTGGGTTAGGATCATGCCAATTCTTCCCTGAGTATTGGAAATGCTAAGTGAGGACGTTGATGGTTTTCTACAGTAATTTGAAACAATTGCACTAGATATGAACGATTTATCAATGCACACCTTGGTTCGGCTACAAAAGCTAGAAGCTCAGGAGCCGGTCGATCGTGAGTAGATAATCGGTCATCACCTATTGAAAATTGCAGTAGTGAGAGAGGCAATAAATAAGGAGTCGATAACTTGAAAAAGGAGGACATATTGATTGTCGAGAAGGAGAATTCGTGGGATGATAGAGAGCGGTTGGAAAAGGAATTTTATTTCACCTGTCAAAAAATCCCAGATATTGTAGAGGACAAGGATGTCAAAGCCAAAGTGGAGAATCTAGGACAATTCATTGCAGGCTCCAAACATGACCTTAAATACTTACAAGAATTAGTGAACCCATGCACACCTCCAGAGAAAGTTGTTGAGCACAAAGGCATCATTGAAGATGCAGGGATATAACTTGAGGAGATTGAAAAAGAGGCCAAGGTGATTACAGATGTGACCATGCATTTTTGCAGTAGCGTGGTCTAGGATGAACATTTGTAACAATTAAACACACAACTGAGGGAGGAGTAAGCACAGTTGGCTGCACTGTGGACATCACTCAGAGCGATTCCCCTAGTTGTACATGTGACAAAGGTGATGGAGTTAATTACTTTACAATAGTGCATCACGAAGGAATGGGAGCATCAACAACGGTGCACAACTCAGCTTGAGGAGTTTCAGGACATTTGCAAGTAGCTGTCATTGAAAGTAGATACTGCACTTCAAGCAGTGTTGGAAAGCTTAAGAGAGGTGACCATGAAGGTTGTCAAACATCCACGTGAATAGGATGTCCTAGAGTGTATGGAGGTTAGCGACAAGATGAAGGAGAAGGTAGAAGAAGTAAAACAACAATATGAGGAATTCAAGATCAAAATAAATGACTATACTAATTCTAGTTGACGTGGCTCGACGATGAGACAGAACATTGTGTTGGGGGCCTATTGGAAAGTAGTTTTGATGAAGATAAGATGCGAAACACCAAGGGTGATGCATAATATTGAAGATGATGCACAGTACCAAAGATGGCGTGCAAGGCGGGAAAGTCAACAAAGATTCAGCTTGGTCATAGTTTTGTAGTTTTGGTCCAAGTTAGTTAGGAAGTTGATCAATGTGGACCATTTTGTAAAAGGCGCAAGCCTATAAATATAGATAGCAATGTAATGTTGAAGAAATTATGATACTATGATATCTCATATCTTATGTTAGGAATGCTTAGAGATGAATGTTGAATTACTCTCTATGGAAGATTGAATTCGGTTTTGTCGCAATTGTGAAGATGTTGTTTGAAAACCTATTTTGATGGGAAGGAATATAACATAACATATGTTCATGGAAATACTATGTTTTATCTCTTTCTTATTTGCATGTGTTTAATGATACAATGTGAATGAACCAATACCACAGTATGACTGTTATTTCTGAATGATGTGATGTTTATGTGTTTTAAATCATGTTACAGTGATTGATCTGTTTATGAGTAATTGTACTGCTACGATATGAGAATGTTGATACGATCTTATGGTTTATGATGTGAGTTCGTGGTATTAAACGTTTATCTGGATCTCTGAAGTAATGTTGTGATATTCAGACAGTAGATGCACAAATCCTCCTTCTTAATATGGAAACATGGTTCCGATAGTTCTCCCTCGAAAATATAGAGTGATACTTCATCTACTTCGCAGGTGTTACTGGACATGGTAAAACCTGTCTGGGCCAATGCTCAGGGATATCGCTAAGTGAAGGGTGTGGATAGAGTGTCAACCCTTATTGACGAATCTATGTCAAAAAATGATGGTTGATTGCATCATCACTTGGTTGAGTTAATATTTCTCTGATTGTTATTCCAGACGCATCGATATGTACATGAAACTTGATTGACCAATTTAGAAATCGTAGTATGGGTGCTTTGACTAATTTTTTCTTTAAGATGTCAAACAATGTGGCGCATTCATTGGTCCACTCATATTTCTTATTTTATTTTAGTAGTTCTTCTAGTGGGTAAGTCATGTCCGAATAATGTCAAATGAATTTTCTATAATATCCAATATGTCTGAGTAAAACTCTTACTTTATTAGGATTTATTGGTGGTTTTAAGTTGAGAATAATTTTAATTTTTTTATAATCAACTTTAATTCCTTTCTTGCATACTATATGTCGCAATAGGATTCTTATTGGGGTTGCAAATATACACTTCTTAATATTTATATATAATTGGATTTGTCAACATCTTTCTAGTATAATTCTTATCCATTTAGAGTGGTTTTTCAGCATAGAATAAATTATCCAATCGTTGAAATATACAACCATTTTTTTGTAGATATATTCCTTAAATGATTTGACGACTATTCTGGAGAAAACAATTGGGGTGTTTTTCAATCCAAATGGCATGAATTTATATGCAAATGATCCAAATTAACATACAAATTCTATCTTCTTTTTATCTTCTTTAGCAATGGGTACTTCATTATATCTTGAAAAACCACCTGTAAACGAATAACACTCATGGCTTGCAACTTTGTTAAGAATTGCATCCGCAAAAGGGGGCGGAAATGGGTATGTAAGGGTTAGTTTATTAAGTTATTGAAATTCGACATGAAATCTTAGTCATGTTGGTCATGTTTATTTAGTTGGACTACCATTGAGCTTGGCCATCTCGACTGATCAATAGAGTAAATTATTCTAACTGCCAACATGTTGTTGATTTCTTTCTTTACTATTTATTTATATTGGTGTTTGAGTTTATATGGCCATTTCTTTATTGGTTTTTCCTCGGTTTTGATATTTTTTTTCATTTCACCCATTTATTGAATGATTCCTTTTAGATCTTTATAATCCCAGGAAAACCTGTCCTAAAATTCTTTTAATAAGTTGACGATTTCTACTATTCGTTCTTCATTCCAGTAATCACCCATATTTGTGTTTTTAGGCCTGTAATCATTAGATATATCGACTTATTTTATCTTAACTTTTTCGTCCATCCATTCTGTTGCTTTACTTTCATTGATCTGTCGGCTACCTTCTTTTAACTGTGAAAAAGCTGGTGGAAAGCATTCCATTTTCAATCTTTCAGAGTCTTCTTTTTCTGATGTTTGATTTTTAAATACTGTCTTAATTGGTTTTGAAGTTTCTGGATGGTCAACTTTCCATTGAAAACTTTTCCCTATTCTAGTTTCTCTCTCTAGTCGAAGTCTTATCGACTGCTCGATTTCGGTTGACCGAATATTATGATATGAGGCATTCTGTCAGCTAGGTCAATTTTCTATTGAGATATTATTGTCGATCGATTGTAGGAAAGTTTTTATATGTTTAGATTCTTCGACCAATAGTTTATCCTGAGATGAGAATTTTAATTCCTTAAGAAAATTCTTTCATTTCATTCCTTGCGAACGTTTCTCCTCTTCTTCCATTTTATACCACTTATTCGGTAGATAATATAATGTTTTTGGAAATAAGTGAGGCCAAACACGCTCATATTTATAACCTAATCTTCTCCATTATTTTTCACATATATGAATGTGTTTCTCAAGATATCTCCATTGTGTGAAGACTAGAATGTTTGATTGTGTTATTAGTTTCTTTCCTTCGAAGTCCGAACCATTCAATAAAATATGTAGATGTTGTCATCCATGTTTGTAATCTTAACTGATGTGTGTCCCACCACCGTGTAGCTTGACTTGTAAATGTTTCGACCAATCTCTGGAGTCAGCCTTGTTTACCTATAGTTTTATAAATTTGCTCGACATGAAGTGATGTTGATTGGCGCTCTTTGTATCTTAGTTGTGGTCGGTTTGATGACTCATTCCTTACCAGTGTTAGAGATGGATATTCCCTAAATTTATGTTCAAATATATTTGGGATTATAGTAATAGAGAAGCATTGCCAGGTTTTCTTTTTTTGGGATAGCTTAGATAGTCCAGCATTCTTGTGCGTGTAATTCGTAATTTTCTAGTTGCAAATCATATAGTTCTGCGTCCAAGTTATATCAGATCAAATCAGTATTCTGAAGGTGGATTTATCCATATGCGTTAGGTTCGATGTAATATTAATTGTTCTGTATTTGATTTAATTGTTGAAATTCAACATCCTCGTCAATGGGTTATGTCCAATGTTATCCCTGGGATGGATGAATTGGAACGATGATTTTTTTCCCATTACCTTTAATTTTACCTCTGTCTTTGTCTAGCAATATGGATGCTTTCATTTTTCTTCCCCATGGTCGACCTCTTAGACCAGGAAAGGAAATGGATCCTTCTTTGGGGTTGATTATTTCAAAGTCGACATTAGTCGAGATACCTTTAATGGTTGTGTCGACATTTTTCCAAACCCCAATAGGTTTGATTAGTCCTTTGTCCACTAATTTTATATATATGACGGATTCATTTAATCGAGGTTTGTCAAGTCATTCCCATGTGTCTCTAGTAATTATGTTTACCTACGATATGAAATGGTGAACGACTTGTCGGAAGTGGTAGCCTTTAATTTCTAGGTCTACTAATGGTTTCACATCATTTTTGTATTTTTTTATTAAGGATACATATACTTTTAGCCTGTTTATCTTCACGAGATGTAATTTTAAGAATGTACATTAAATATATTAGCTCTGCAACAAACTCATATTTATTTATCATTCTGATTAGTTCATTAGTATTGTTTTTTTGGGAGTCTCCATATTCTTCATGTGCTTCTAGTTCTTGGAACATTATTGATGCATTGTTATATAATTATTTTTCTTCAGCAGGGTTGGGATAGTTTTATTTTCTTTTTATTTTACTTGTGGATAATCAATGTCAAATTTTATTTCTTATTGAGTTACAATTTGTAGATTCGTATTTTGAATAGTATCACATTTACAAACACTAGACAAGACATCAACATTATTTTTATTATTTATCTTTTCAAGCATGGTAGGGAAATCCTTGAAAGAGTGATCGCCTACTCCATAACTTGTACAAAATTTAAGTTGGTGCAGTCTTTGTATGGATAGTATGCATGTCGATTCCCCTCGTTTAGGAATGTATGACACTAGATGAGCCTACGTGGTCGGTTTTCCTAATTTCCAACATAGATCCCTCCACCTTGAAATCATCCTCGTTGGTTGTAGTTGTCATTCTGATGCTTGTATCTAAAACCATCATACCTTTGATAATTTTTCATGTAGTTCCGGTCATTATTTCCATTTATCTCATTCTTCTCAGTGTTATTATTTTGATTGACAACATTGGTCTGATAAATCATTTGGTAGTTTTGTCAATTTTTTAAATTCAACTGACATTCTACTGTAAAGTGGCTCTCGACTTCACAAATTGCGCACCGGCGAGCTTGTTCATTCTTCATACTATACGTACAATTTTTTTTTACATGTAATTCATGCTCTTGAAAGATGTCACAAAATCATTTTGTTTGAATGAACCAGATGTCCTGTTGACAATATTCTTGTCGACAATAATCTTTTGTATGACCGGTTGTCAATCATTTGGTACACCATACATCATTTCCTCTGAGGCTCATTTCTCGTATTTATTTTTGTATACTATCAAGTTGTTCCTCAATACATCAATCGACAGGATTTATAGAATAATATTCATCCATTTCAATTTGGAATTCTTTTATTAATGAATCTTCATATGTGTTAAAATTATCTAGCTGGATGTGGATTCAAATTTTCTGAAATAATCCAGAAACAAACCAATGAATTAATAATTGTTCTTCAAAATTATACTCTAATTGGCTTAGCAAGTCCTTAAATATTTTATCATATTCTGGTATTGTTTCTATTGGCTTTTGAGCAGTGGTATTTATATTTTTGGTAGCAAGATTCTTTGCATGAGGAGTTTTAAAGAAAGACATGAATTGTTTCTTTATCTGACCTTTTGTCACTTTTGAAATTTTTTCTATGTAGGTCATGTACCAAGTTAGTGATCTATTTTGAAGAGCACCAACAAACTGTGCCATTTGACAATCCTCATTGGTAATGGAATTTTCCTCCCATATCGACTCACAGACAAACCAATGTTGTTTGGGGTCTTCGTCTCCCTCATAGAGGGGTATATGAGATATTATGTGTGCCATATCTGTAGCGTCTTCATTTTCTTCTGTTGGTGGAGTTGGTAGTGGTGGTGGGTCACTTCATGTAACTGCTCTCTTTTCACAGCTATTCTCTATGACTATTTTGTTTATGTCTGTAATATTTTCTGTATCATTCAGTTCCTTGCAGTCTGTTATAAGTCTATTTATGTCAACAAATTATGTTGATACCCAAGTAAAATTACATTCAAAATGGGTTTATTCTCATACTAGTGATACTGAATGATCTAGTAAATTATCTGTAGAAGGAATTGGTTGGGGGCACTCCTCCATGTTTTGAGTAAAGTAGGTGAAAAATGTGATTGGAGAGATAGTGTTGAAAAGTAACTCAGTTTCCCTCTCATGGTCGATGAATTAATAGTTGGTTGAATTAGTTTCCTTCATCGAATCCATATTCCTACCTGGCTGACATGTAATCCTAAATATTTTTGAACAATGTCTTGCACTTGGGAACTCTGCATAAGATGTGATAGAGAATGCAGTACTATATGTTTAGGAATTGTTACTTGGAGAGATACACCCTATTGTATCCACAATTATTCTTCCGTAGGTGACAAATATTCATCAATGCCCCTTTCTTGTTGGTCATAACCCAAATCTGGTGTATTTTCTTTTGCTTCTTTCGCCATACTCATCTTCCTTTCTTTCTGGAGTACAACAACCTCCTTCCTTATTTATTCTTGCCTCTTCCTTATCTTTTCACGCTCAATCCTCTAAATATAGGGAGTTATTTTATGTGTAATTGTTCTACTTTTATCCTTTTTTGTTTCCATTTCCCATTGTTGTCCATGCCAAATTTGTCAATGATTAATGGTTATTTCCCTACTTTACCAGACGTGATCAGCTACACCCCCCCTATTGCTGACCCGAAATAATTTTAGAAAGACAGGGTGCAAATGTTTATTTGTTGAGGAAGTACTCCCACTCTCGCTCTTGAACAAATTTTTCCCACTATTTTTTCTTTTCTTCCCAGTTCATGTTTCTTGGTGGTATTAGTAGAAATGGTCGAGGTTTAACAACATGTCCTTCTTTTTTGTCGATCAGGAATATGAACAAAAGTGTCGGTAGTGAATAAAGGAATTGTTCACTAAGGTTGTTATAGAATATCTCTTTAATGCTATCGACAAAGACTCATTCGTCGATAGCTCGCTCCTTATAGAATTTGTCAGCAATTGTTTCGAACCAGTTTGACATGTTTGTGTAGCCTCCCCTGGTTAGTTTTTGGCGTAATTGTTGTTTGTTTTTATCTATTGGTTTTTTCATCCAGAAACTTTGTCAGTGCATAGGGGATGGATTCGACAAACCTTTCATGTGTTTTATAGAAAAAAAATCCTTTTATTGAGCAATAGTCATCTTGTTTCTTCTACCGTAAATTTGTAGGTAGTTCGTTATTTTTATCTCCCACCAATCCTTAATCTCTTTCTATGATATCATCAGTCATAGTCATTTTCATTTGTGACATGTACCACTGGCAATAGAACCAATTTTGTAATCAATTAGATTGCAAGGTTACCAATGATACATATTACAGATTCATATAAACAATGATATAACAAGAGACAAGGAATTGTAGACACAATAGCAATTCTTATGTTACTCAAGAACACAAGAGGGTTCATACATCCAATTGAACCAATACTTTATCCATATCTACAAAATATATATAATGTTTACAAATAGTTACATAACTACTTGTCAGTTCAACTAAATGACAAAACCTATGAGATCGACATAATATACTTGCTTATAATTAGTCGACTGAAGGACCAAGTCAGCTAACCTACTTAGGCTCCTCCAACACATCATCATCTCTGGAATCATCCCGAGCATCATCATTTCTAGTATCATCTCGAGCATAAATATCATCCTAAGGATCATATATAACATCATCATGAGAGTCATCATATTTGGAATCGAATGCATGAACTCATCCTCAAGTGAATGCATGACCACTCTCCATAAGAGATTACTATCGTCTAGAGTACCATCCTCACCAGGTAAGTGGTAGGACCACTCTCAACAAGAGAGTGTTCTTTTTCCGCATGACCATCCGTAAAGAGGATACTGTCATTTACAACTGAATGTAGATCTTGTCTGCAAATAAATGCATGACCACTCAACATATGAGAGTAGTATTGTCCATGGGACCATACTTAGCTAATAAATTCTAGGACCACTCTCAATAAGAGAGTGTCTTGTCTGCAGGACCATCCTAAAAGTGAATGCATGATCACTCTCCAGAAGAGAGTAATATCGTCTGCAGGACCATCCTTAGCCAGTAATATCTAGGACCACTCCCAACAAGATGTTTTTCTTGTCCGCAATACCATCCTATGAGTGAATGCAAGGACACTCTCTAGAAGAGATTGCTATCATCTATAGGACCATCCTCATCTATTAAGAGCTAGGACCACTCTCAATAAGAGAGTTTTCTTGTCTGTAATACCATCCTACAAGTGAATGCATGATCAATGTCCATAATAAAGTACTATCGTATATAGGACCATCCTCATTCGATAAGAACTAGGACCACTCTCAACAAGAGAGTGTTCTTTTCCAAAATACCATCCTCAAGGAGGATACTATCATCCGCAAATAAATGTGAGAACTCATCAACATATATAGGAATACTGATAAAATTGACTAGCCTTTTCAGCACTCGCACATCATTGCCATCTCATCCTCAATAATAATCTCATAATAAATCCCTCTTTCCCAGGAGGTCCTTTCGTACTACACCAAGCTTGTCACGAAACTGTTCAAACTTTACACAAGACATAAGCTTTGTCAGCGCATCAACAACTTGTTCCTATGTAGGAAAATATTAGCGCTTCATTGATCCTCTCTACACCATATCCCATATGTGATAATATGTTATCTCTATATGCTTTGACTTATCATGAAACATCGAGTTCTCTGTTAATTTGATGAAATTCTGGTTATCACAATAGATTTGAATTGCATCCATCTCGGTATCAAACATTCATGCGAATAGTTAGTGAAGCCATACTTCTTCGCTCCATGATGAACATGCTACAATTTACTCAACCTCAGGTGTACTGAGGGAAACACTTTTTTTCTTTCTTCTAAGCCACAAGATCACACATGATCCCATATTGAAACAACATCATGAAGTTCTATTTCTATCTTCAACACTTCCTACCCAATCTGAATCAGTATAGCCACACAATCTGAACTCATTGTCGGTTGTATATCTAAGGCCACAATCCAATGTACCTTTTAGGTACCTCATCACATGTTTTGCTGCAACTAGATGGACATGTCGGGGATCCATCATATATTGACTAAAGGTGTTCACAACAAAACATATATCCGGTCTTGTATTTGTAAAACACATCAGTGATCCAATAATCTATCTATATAGTGTGACATCTATTCTTTCTAAATAATTTTCATTCAATAGCTTCAAGTTTGTCACCATCGGAGTGTTAACTTCCTTGCAATCTAACATCCCAAATATCTTCAAAATCTGTACTATGTATTTTCCTTGGTTTAGGAAAATCTCATCAGGAAACTACCATACTTCAAGACCTAGGAAATAATGCATTGTGCTAAGGTATTTCATCTCAAACTATGCTGCAAGTTTCTTCTTACATTCACTAATGATCTTCTCATTTCGTGTCAAAAATATGTCATCTACATATAAAGTAATATCATGATCCCATCATTCTCAACCTTATAGTAAATGTTGGAGTCAACTTTACTTTTGGTAAATCCCAAAATCATCAGGCATCCATCAATTCTTCCATACCATGCTTTGGGTGCTTGTTTTAAACCACATAGAGCTTCCTTTAATATGAATACTTGTCTTTCCTTTTCATGGGTTTCAAATCCTGGTGGTTGTTCAATATATATTTATTATTCTATGACTGCATTAAGGAAATTTTCTTTTACATCAATTTTATGTAGCTTCCATTTCATTTTGGATTCCAAGGAAATGACCATTCTAATAGAAGTATATCTTGCTGCTAGTGCAAAATTTTATTCATAATCAATTCCTTCCTTTTGTGAAAATTCTCGTGTGATAAATATTTCTTTAAACTTTTCAATACCACCATCTGCTGAATTCTTTGTCTTGAAGATCCATTTTGAAGAAACTACTGACTTGTACTTTGGTATTGGAACCACATCCCAAACATCATTATTTATTATTAACTGGTATTATTTGATCATGTCCTACATCCATTCCTTATTCTTCGCATCTTCTTCAAAACATGTGGGATCTTCATCAACAAGATTGCTCATTAATTCCACATATTTTGAATAGATTCTTTGTCTTTTGCTTCCTTCTGGTGCACAATATCTTTATGCTTCTCTAATTATATCATCACACCAATCTAATATATTCTTTTTGTTGAGATCATCTAATGGGGTGTTCCCATGAGACTTTGTGGTTCTCCTAGGTCACGATCTTATTGTATAGGATCTTAATCAATGTCTCTAACTAGAGGTCGGGTAGCTTCTATGATTCTAGGAGCATCCTCCTCTTCTTCATGATCTTCATCAGCAAAGATCTTTCTGGATTCAGAGAAGGCTCCATCTTCATCAAATTTCACATCTCTACTAATATTGATCTGGAGGAATCCTGGAATATAGATTCTATAATATTTTGAGTTTTCACTGTATCCAACAATTATTCCCTTTTTCCCTGAAGAGTCCAATTTTAATATCTTCTCCTTTTGAAAATGTAAGTATACAGGAAAACCAAATATATTTAGGTGGCTTACTTCCGGATTTTCACCAGTGAACATTTATTCTAGGGTTTTGCTTCCAAGAGAACTATGATATATATTCTATTCTAGACATAGACTGTGGTTCTCGCTGCTTCTGCCCATAATTGGTTAGGTAAATCTTGATGATGGATCATTTTTCTAACTGCTTCCATGATGGATATATTCTTTAATTCTGCAAATCCATTTTGTTTTTTATTTTAGGTTTTGTTAAGCTCCCTCTTAATCCCAACTTCCTTACATAAGTCCTTGAATTCATCTAAAGTGAATTATCCTCCATTATCTTATTTTAAGATAGATTTTCCACAAGATCCTTAAATTCCTTGAATTTTCCAAATAATTCATGTTTTCCTTTTTAAGAATGATATCCAAGTATAATGAGAGTAATCATCAATAAAGGATACATAATATACATACCTACTTAAGGAAGTGGTTGAAATCAGTCTGCACACATCTGGGTGTACAATGTGCAAGATCCCTTTTGCTTTTTTGTTACTGCTTGGGAATGGATTCTTGGTGTTCTTTCCTTGAGAACATCCTTTACATACTCCTTCATGATTGATAAGAATATCTAGTATACCCATGACAACCTTTCTCGCAATTGGAAATTCTTTGTAGTTTACATGAGAAAGTTTTCTATGCCATAGTTCACATGGACTAATGTTGTTGGTTGTAAGGGATGAATCAATGTGTCCTTTCAATTTTTAGAGTCCTCCTTCTTCAACACCAATTACATTAGCATCATCTATTGTTTTCCCTTTTCGCCACATAAGGAATTCACCATCTACAAAGGAAACTTGAAACCCTTTCTTATCTAGAGATGAGATGGAAAGAATATTCTTATTTAAACCTGGAACATATAATACTTCTTTCATATTCATGAAATTTCCACTTCTTAATTTGTAAGAGGCTTCACCATTCCTTTTATGGGGTATTGATAATCATCTCCAAGATGTACCTTATGTGAATAGTCTTTTTGGGTAAGAAAAGAGAGAGAATCCTTATTTCCTATCATATGTTTGGAAGCACCACTATGTATGAACCAAGTGTCACTATCATGAGTGCTTGAACCTGTGAGAGTTTAAATTAGGACATACTCTTCACTAGAGTCTTCATTCTCTGTGTTCCATTCCTTGTCTGATTCATTCTGTTAAGCTACATGGGAATGGTACTTTCAGTTCTTCTTCTTGAACTAATATTTCTTAATCTGATAATGTCTACCAATGTGTCCTATTGGAGGAGCTAGCCGGCTAAGCAGACTAGATTATCTAGTTGTCTAATTGTAGATTATGTCGACCTCATAGGTCGTGTCAGTTGGTTGAACCGACAGGTAGATCTTGTAACTGTTTTGTAAATCATATATATAGGTTATAGAGTTGGATAGATACTTGGTTTAGTTTATTGTATGAAACCACATGTGTTCTTGAGTAATATAAGATGTTATTCTTTCTACCATTCTTGTCTATTATTCTATTATTTTTATATGAATCTATACGTGTATCATTGGTAATCTTGCAATCTAATTGATTACAACATTGGTTCAATTTTCAGTGGTACATATATTGGATGAAATGACCATGACCAAATGATATCAGATCAAGAGATTAAGGAGTGGTGGAAGCATAAAATAGCAAACTACCTACAGAATTACGCTAGAAGAAACAAGTTGACCATTTCTTAGGAAAAGAAGAAATTATTCTTTGAAACACATGAATTTTTTTTGAGTCCGTCCTACATGCAATGCAAAAGATACTGGATGAAAAATTCAAGAAGTGACAAATAAAATCAATTACGCCAATAGGTAACAAGAGGAGGGTGCACAAATTTGTCGTAGAGGTTCAAAAGAATTGTTGATTAATTCTACGAGGAGCGAGTTGTCAAAGAAAGAGTCTCCGTGGATAGAATCAAAGAGATATTCTATAACGAGCTCACCGAATAGTTCCTTTGTTCATTGTCGACACTTTGGTTTAGATTCCTGATCGAAAGAGGTGTAAGACACATTATCGAGCCTCGTCCACTACTTATAACTCAACCAAGTAACACAAACTGGAAGGCCAAGCACAAGGAGTGGGAGAAATTTATTGAAGAAAGAGAGTGGGAGTACTTCTTAAAAAAATAGCCAATTCTAGCAGAGATTTCTAAAAATATTTTGAGTTAGAAATGGGGGGGTAGTTGGTCATCTTCTGAAGTAGAGTAGGGGAATTCATAGTCAACTAATGAAGAAAACAATGGCGCCAACAATGAAAAGTTGGAAAAAAAGGATAAAAATAGAATAACCACTCACAAAAGAACTCCCGATATACCTAAAATAGAATGGGAGAAGAGGATAAAGAGGAGGGAATAAATCAGAGAGAAAGTTGTTTTTCTCCAACAAGAAAGAATAATGAGTAGAGTGACAGAACCAGAAGGAAATCTGCCAAAGTTGGTCATGACCGACAGGAAGAGGGTGTCAATGAAGAAGTGTCACCAATGGATGAATAGTTGTGGATAGAGCATGGTAGAGCTCTCCAAGTAGACATACCCCAAAATATAACACCTCATTCCCCGTCAAATCTTATTCAGAGTTCCCAAGTGGAGGATATTTTTTAGGAAGACTTAGGACTAGGAGCTGGCGAAATAGGTGTATAAATTCGATTAGATGGTGAAGGAAATGATGTCGACCATGTTGTAATTCATTGACCGCAAGAAGGGAATTGGGTTACTTTTCAACCCTATTCCTCTAATCGCAGTATTCACTTACTTTACTCAGAGCATGAAGGATCACCAAACCAGTGGGTGTCACTAGTAAAGGTACCCCAGTTTCAGAAAATGTTTAATTGGGTATCATTAGAAGAATTCTACATAAATCAACTTCTAGTCAAAAGTTCTGACTGTTATAGAAAAAAATTCCAATGAAAATGAAATCTTTGTCGAAAATAGTTGTGAAGAAAACAAAGTTACAAAGAGTAAGCCACCACCATCACCATCACTTGAAGGAGACATAGATTTCGAAGATATGGCACACATGTTTTCCCACATTCCCATCTATGAGAGTGATGAATACAACAAATGGCATTGGTTTGTGTGCGAATTGATTTGGGAAGTGAATGTTGTTAACATAAAAGACTTTCAAATGGCGTAGTTTGTTGGTTCTCTGTGTAAGCGAGCACTAACGTGGTATATAAAATATATGGTGAAAAATCCAAATGTGACCAAAGCTCAAATAAAGAAAAATATTATGTCATTCTTCAAAACACCATATGCAAAGCATCTTGCAGGAAAGAAGTTGAATACCACATCTCAGAAACCAATTGAAAGAGTTGGAGAATATTATAAGAGATTCAAAGATCTACTGAGCCAATTGGAACATAACAGAGACAAAAAATTACTAATTCAGTGGTTTGTTGATGGAACCCTACAGAAAATTAGAATGCACATTCAACTGGATAACTTTAACACATATGAAGATGCATTGACCAAGGCGTTACGACTCGAAATGGACGAGGATTACCAAGTAAATTCGGTCAATAGGTGCATTAAGAAGAATTTGAAAATCATGCAGAAATCAATACATGAGATGAGCCTCAAAGGACATGATGTCTGGTGTACTAAATGCTCGACAGATGGTAATACAAAATACTACTGTCGACAGGATGACCATCGACAAGATATCTGGTTTGTACAATCGAAGTTATTTTGTGATATATTCTAAGATCATGTCTTACATACAATGAATTATTTCCCATACAACGTGAAAAATGAAAAATATCGATGGTGTGAAATCTGCAAAGCCAAAATTCACTCAACAACAGAATGTTAGTTAAACTTGAAAAACTGAAAGAATTATCAATTAGTTTATTAGACGAATGTTGTCACACAAAACAACAACAATGAAAATAATAAAATAAATAACAATAACAACCAAAATGATCAAAATAATCAAAGGTATGACGGCCGCATATACGAGAGCCAGTATGACATTAGCCAGTGTGGAGGATTTCAAGGTCGAGGCCTATACTTTAGAAATAGGGAAAACATACCACATCAACCCATCCAGTTATACACATGTTTAAATGAAGGACATCGACATGCTGATTGTCCATATAAGGACCAGAATGACCTCAAATTTTGTAGAAGTTGTGGTGTAGGCGATCACTCTTTGGAGGATTTCCCAACCATGCTTGAAAAATTTAATAATAAAATAATAGTAATGTCTTGTATAGTGTTCAAAAATGTGATGTTATTTTGACCAAGAAGTTGAAAATTGTTACTCGACAAGGAAAAAAATTGGCATGGATAACCCACAAATAAGTAAAATAAGAAGTAAGGAAGATTATCCTAACCCTACTAAGCAAAAACAATTGTATAATGATGCATTGAATATATTCCAAGAACTAGCTGCATAGGAAGAAACTGATGATTCTCAACATAAGATTACTAAAGAATTAATTAAATTGATAAATATTGATGATTCTATTGCAGTTAACTGATTTAATGTACAATCTTAAAAATAATTCCGGTGAAGATAAGCATGCTAAAATTATATGTAGCTGTAATAAAAAAGAGAAAAAAAGATGTCAACCCTTTAGTCAATATTGAAATTGAAAGATACCATGTCCAACAAGTCGTTCTCGACTTCATATAGGAGGTAAACATAATGACCAGAGACATGTGGGAACAACTAGGTAAACCTTGACTACATGAATATGGAATATGCTTAAAATTAGCATATTAAGGATTAATCGAACCCAATGGTGTCTTGAAAAATGTCGACGTGAATATTAAAGGCATCACAACTAAAGTCAACTTTTAAATAATCAACCCTAAGGAAGGATCTAGTTCCTTTCCAGCTTTGGTAGGTGGACCATGGGGACGAAAAATGAAATTATCTATTTAATTTGATAAAGAAAGAATCAAACATAAAGCAAATGGAAAAAAATTCATTGTCCCAATTCATCCATCTTAGGGAGAAACCTGGATGGAACCCATAGATGAAGATGTCGAAATTTGACAAGTATACCAATAGCATAACAATGAGGATTATACTGAACCGAATGCATATAGAGAACTTCACCTAGGAAATCCAAATTCTATCAATTATAATTCAGATGCAGAATTATATGATTGGGAGATCGGAAATTATGAATTACAAGAAAGGGAATGTTGGACCATCCAAGCCATCCTAAAAAGACAAAATGACAATGTTTTTATGTTTCTAAAATTCCTAAAATATTTGAAATGAAAATTAGAAAGTATCCGTCCTTGGTACTAGTAAAGAAAGAAGCATCGAGCCAACCAACACTCCAATATAAAGAATGTGAGTCACCAGTTATTCATGTGGAATAAGTTTCTAAAAATATAGTCGAACAAGGAGGACTCCAAATCTTGGTCGATACATTTACTGGGAGAGATGCTTCATGGTGGGATACCCACCAGTCAATACTACAAACATGGATGAAAACTTCAACATATTTTATCAAAATATTTGGATGGAGGAAGCTAATAACATTGTAAAATATACCAGTCTTCATAGAAGGGCAGGACCCCGAGAAAAATATATCTATCTGTGAAAAAGGATGGATAATACTAGGGTATAAAGATAAGTGAGTATGGCCTCACCTATTCCCAACTACATTAGATGATTTACCAAATAAATGTTATAAAATGGAAGAAGCAAGAGGTGAAAAATTCACATGGAATGACTTAAAAGAAAATTTCCTTAAAGACTTCAAATTACTATCTCATGACAAACTACTGGTCGAAGCGTCAAAACAAATAAAAAAATTCTTACAGCCGACTAACAACAATACATCAACAGAAAGTCGACATAGCGGACATAATGCTATGTGCCATAATATTAGAAAAACCAAAACATTGCATTCAATGAAACTTTGAATTGAGACATAAAATACGATTGGGAAAAGCTTCAAATGGAAAACCCATTATCTCGAAACTTGAAAACTTGTTAAGACAATATTAAAAATTGAAACAATAGAAAAAGAAGACCCCGAAAGAATGACAACAAAAAATTTTCCACCAACATTTTCGCAGTTTAAAGAAGGAAGTTGACAAATTAATGAAATTAAAGCACTAGAGTGGATGGATGGAAAAGTTAAAATAAAATAAGTCAACATATCTAATGATGATAGACCTAAAATTGAAAATATTGGAGACTACTGGAACTAATAGCAAATGACATAAATCATCAATCTATTAAAATAATTTCAGTATGTTTTTTCTAGGGAGAATAAGGATCTGAAAGGCCAAGTACAAGAGATGGGTGAAATGCAAATCAACATAAAACCCGAGGTAAAACCTGTAAAGAAAATACCATATACACTTGCACATAAATATAAGGAAATAATGAAGAAGGAAATTGACAATATGTTAGAAGTGGGAATCATTTATCCTATCGATCTGTTGGAATAGGAAATCCCAATGGTCATTCAATCTAAGAAACACAACCCGCCATGACTAAGAATTTTTTTCGACTTTCGAAAACTAAACAAAGTTACCCTCATGGATCCATTTCTGACTCCTTTCACATACAAAATTTTTAACTAAGTTGCAGGCCATGAGTGCTATTCATTCACAAATGGTTTCTCAGGATACAATCAAGCACCTATCGCTACAGGAGACTAGAATAAAACAAAATTTGTATGTGAATTAGGATCATTCACATACAAAGTCATGCCATTTGGGATGAAAAATGCATTAGCCGTGTTCTCAAGAATAGTTGTTAAGGCATTCTAGGAGTATATATATAAAACAATGGATGTGTACTTTGACGATTGGACAATTTATTCCATGCTAAAAAACCACTGTAAATGGCTAAGACTCATGCTAGAGAAATTCCTACATATACAATTATCCCTCAATATAAAAAATTATATCTTTGCAACTCCATTAGGAATCCTTATGGGACATGTCATATGTAAATAAGGTATTAAAGTTGACTTCACAAAAATTAAAATTATTCTTGACCTTAAACCACCAATAAATCATAAGCAAGTAAGAGTCTTAATTGTACATACCGGATATTATAGAAAGTTCATTCGAAATTATTCTGATATGACATATCCATTAGAGGAACTATTAAAATACAATCAAGAATATGAATGGATCGACGAATGCACCACATCATTTGACATCTTAAATAAAGAATTAGTAGAAGCACCCATATTACGATTCTCAAATTGGTTGGTTAAGTTTCATGTACATATTGATGCATTAGGCATAGCAATCAAAGCAATATTATGATGGACCAGGTATCAGACACTAATATGGGGGGGGGGGTGAATCAA
>LPNX010344706.1:144764-182054 GCA_001517045.1 Pseudotsuga menziesii | reverse complement strand
TATATGAAATATGCAAACACATATGAAGAACAACACAAATATGACTATGTCAAAGATATTTTTAATAAATAGGATTTTGCATTAAATATAGAATTAATGATCTATACCCAGCTAGATGGAGAGATCCAAGTTTCTTGGAAAGATTCAACTTTCTTGCAAAACCCAGTTTTCATACATGACCCAACATGTAGAGAGAAATCCAATCCTCATTCAGGCTCCAACCTAATTACAGACACCAATCTATTTGTATGAACACAAGGTCCATATCAATGGTAGAATATCCACCAATATATTAATAATTATCCACCGAGGCACACAATTGATATCTTCATGTCTTCTTATTTATACTCTTTCTTCATATCTCTTCAGGAATCAATGTGTCTTCTCATGTACTTCACAACTCTTCATGGAATAATGTCTCTTTTCATATAATAAGAAAATAAGCTTAAACCAATGACTTAGTCATAATTATATTTAGTCTATTCTCCATTTGTTATTATTTTATCCATTATGACTTATCATTTTGTACATTCTTCAATGTATTTTCCATTTACATTGGAAAACCAAAACACTTTGGAGCGTAAGCCAAATCCCTAAATGTTCTAGGAAACATCGATTCTTTTCCTTCCATACAGAGAAGAGATTCTTGAGGTAACACATTTTCATTGAAAACTCTACAAGGTATCTTGCTTCCCTTACCCACCAACCATTTCTTAAGCACATAATGATCACAACGTTTAGCATTGCTCAATTCATATATATATATATATATATGCTTATTAGCAAATATGTCACATTCAATAGACCAACTCGAAGGAAACCTCATTATCGGCGTTCCTCCCATGCTTCCAACTATTACCTAACATCTAGTTGACGAACTATATATTGCTATATGTAAATGTAGATGAGTGTACGCTACACACATGACATTTGGCATGAGATTTAAATCAATAGGCTTGGGGCCAAATTCAACTATATAAACATCGTCCATGTGCCATGTATTGGTACTCAAGTCATAAAAGAAAACTCCTATTTCCTCGGAATAATAAATCCCGGGATCATAAGGCTCTCTTAATTCAGTTCCAAAGACATAATTTCCCCTCAATACAGTTCCAAAGACATAGATTCTATTTTCTATGTGCTGAAACCCTATAGTTGGATCTATTTTGAAATAGCGGTTCTAATAAATATCTGGAAGTTGTGCTGTTCTCTCTCGTTCCAGTTGCCCCTCGCTATTTACATGAATAATTTGATCATAATTAGGGTTCCCATAGCTCCGATATACAAAATAGCCATGAGTACTTCACCAAAATTTCAATGCAGGTCCTCTTGCAAAAATTTCAACGCGCATATTTAATATATCTAAAAATTCTCTCCATTTGTGACCAATAGATGTGCAAAGACAAAGTATAATCCTTCGTATTGCAAGCGATATAAAGTTTATGTGGGAACTGACATTACTAAAAAGGGTCCGCTCCTCACACATCCTTTCATAGGGTTCGATTTGATCCTAGAGAAGGTACCCACTGGCTAGAATCACCACGATATGTAAAACTCTCACACCAAAGAGTCCACTTCATATTTTAATACCACAACAAGACATGATGGTTCATTCATCATGGTGTAGGTTTGAACTCTCCCTTTTATAGAGATGCTAATTGAAAACTCCACATGTTACTGTCATTTATTTTATGCTTCAACATATGATGGAACTGATATGCATTGTATGCTTAATATGTTTATTTGAAATTGCCATATAATATCAATCCTTCCACACAGTTATCATAATGACCTCATTTTATTTTAAAAAATCTGCATAGCTTCAATAGGAAGTATTCAAATAATGACTCCTTTGTCTATTGCCATATCATCACTATAATATCCCTTAACAACCATAACTGGAAGTTACCACACCTTCCAAAGCATTCTTTCTGCACACAAACAAAGACCATGGCTATCCTACTGTTGATGTTCCCTAAATTAAGAAGCCTTGCTAATGGTGCTCTATCATCTTTTGTGTTGCTATGTTTTTGCTTCCGTGTCATCTACATATCCCTGATTGACATCAATTCCAATCCTTCAAGCCAAGTTTCCAACATATTAACACAACCAGGTGATGATGGAATGGACCATCCAAACGCATATAGTAGTATAAAACTAAATAAAGGTGAACGAAATTATTCGACAACAGAAAGATACACACTCAAAATGGTATTTGCAGTCCAAAAATATCGACATTATTTACTAGCCAATCCATTTATGTTTTATACTAACCATCAAGAACTAAAATATTTAGTTAATAAAACATTAAATCATGGAAGAATATGTTGATGGCTATTATTATTTCAAGAATTTGAATTCAAAGTCATAGTTTGACTGTGTAAAGCAAACGTCAGACTCGACCACTTGTCGAGAATCGAAAAAGGGAAAGAACAGACCAGAATTGAAGATAATTTACCACATGCACATATATTTTGATTTGAAGTTGTATGTTTCGACTTAGTAGAAATCACTCAGTTTCTAGAGGAAGGATGAATTCCATAAGGCATGAGCAATAAAAATAAAAAGATATTAGAAATGGAAGGTGTGCCTTACACTATAGTAAATAGATTCCTCTATAAACTATGATTAGATGAGGTAGTATGTCGATATGCTCTTGACTGTGACAGAGAAAGTATAATGCATGAAGCACACTATGGTCCAACTGGAGGACATTTTCAAGCGAAAACGACAACTAAGAAAATACAACAGACAAGATTATGGTGGCCAACATTATATTAATATCTCTGAAGATTTGCAATAAAATGTGACCGATGCCATCGACTAGGTCGGCCTCTATCAAGTACTAAAATTCCTTTAATATCAGTATACCAAAGCTTAACATTTGAAATTTAGGAAATCAAATTTATAGGAACATTTCCAATACTATATAGATGAATGGGAGCATGCTAGATTATTACAGCAATCGAATATGTCACTAAGTGGGAAGAAGAAGAACCTGTCGAAACCTGCTCAAGTGAGATAGCAACAAAATTCATATACGAGAATATTATCACTAGCTTTGGTTGTCCATTGACCTAGATTAGTGATCAAGGGTCACATTTGATAAACAAAACAATTACAGCTTTGAAAAAATAGTTTAGGATTGAACATCAGAAGAGTACAATATATCATCCCCAATCTAATGGTGCAATTGAAGATTTTAATAAAACACTAATGAGAGCTCTAATAAAAATATGTAACATTGACAAAAATGATTGGGATGAAAAAAATCCTGTCGTCTTATGGGCATGTATCGAAAGAAACATCAACATCTCATCCTTCAAATTAAAATCCGCCATTAATACAACAATTAATACTACCATCCACTACATCCTCGCCCACTCCAAATATTCCCGCTATAAATACCACACTAAATGCGACTTGGACATCATTTTGTGAAGAACTAGAACATGAGAGCACCCGAACTCCCAAGCCCAATTTATCCCTTTGTGAAACGGATCATTTAATAGACACAATGTCACCCAAAAATATAATTGGAACTACCAGGTATGCATGAAAAAAACTCAAACAGATATAAAAATATAACACACCATTGGAGACCCGACATCATAACATTCGAAATGCTAAATTAGTTAAGACATCATGGAAACGGATCTGGAAATAAATTAAGGAATGGGGATGTGACAAGGATGGTAAATGGATAGAGGGAACCCAAAGATTAAGTTCTAGCATGATCCTTAGTTAAAAGAATGCTCCATTTATGGATATATTCGTCGGTACAAAATATATAATTGCATAAGTCCTTGCTAGTAGGTACCACAATAGAAAATTTTATTTCGACACACTTGTAAAAATCACTAGTGACCACATCTATAGGATCACAGGATTTTCAAACAAGGGAGAGCTGATACCTATTCGAATAAACCCAGGCCTCATGGAAGTATTAAGAGTAACATCAGCAGGAAAAAAACCGAAGAGGAATGATAATAAGTCAAATCCTCTATAGCACACAAAAGATATATTAAAAAATTATTTCTATGGTTTTAACAAGAACTGGAAGAGGCTCCTACTTGAAGCTCGAAATGTTATAAGCAGTTTGGAATGTGTCGAAAAAAGGGAATCTCTACTGATGGGTTGAAAATTTGACTGAAATAATCAAGCACACATGCCTGAAGTTCCAAGAGAATGACATCAAAATATGGTACCCTTCATTGATAATCTAGATTTCCATGTACCATCTTCGACCAGTCAGAGATAAGGAATTCAATGAACCAAGTCGAATCACAATGTGGAACTTATAATATTTTGCACCATTTAGTTGTTGATTGGGAATAATCACATCTAAAATTTTGTTGGACACTTGGTTCTAGGCACTAAAAATTAAATCTGCTTGATGGAGGGTACCACAAAATGTAGATGTCTACTGCCAACATCATGTTAGATTTTTATCATTGAAGCTACCATTATGATATTAGGATCTCTAACTGAGAGAATAACATGCATAACAATAAAAACACAAGCACAACACAAGAGACAAGAGACACAAATAATTTTCCTCGAGGAAACCATAAAGGAGAAAACCCCGCAACCTCCTCAGAGATAGAATCAGCGCCAAAAGTAAAACCCAAAAACATAAAGATGATCTCCACAGCTTCTCTCTCTCTCTCTCTCTCTCTCACTTGAGAGAACTTCTCCTCTCTCACTCATGCGCCCCAATGAGTGAGTGTGTGTGTGTGATAAATAGGGAGGCTCGTTCTCTATTTATATTCTTTCATTCACTTGAAACCCACTCCAACATGTCGGCCTCACTTAACAATTACTTACTAGAGCCTACATCTCTAGGAGTGTCTAATAACCCTAGTGCCCAAAAACTTGTGGGGACTTTGCCTCCTCCGACCAATAGGAGGGTAACAGAATGATGGGGACTATTACCCCAACTTATAATGACTCACCTAGGGTTGACTTCACTAGGATAGTCTAATAACCCTAGGGCCCCATAATTATGGGGACTTTAACCCCACAATGACTTGACATGAATTTCTCATTATAGAAACTTTCGGGAATAAACATCGGGGTATGACATGACTCAAGAACATTACAAATACATCTCAGAATAAACATCGGGTTACAATACATAATAAACATGGATGAATACATTCCGAAGTTACAAATACATCAACACTCCCTCTTAACTAGGAAGGTATTCTCTTGACACAATTTATCAGCACAAGTGTTTGTTGTAAAGGAAAGTTTCCTATGGCTAGGGTTTAAGAGGCCATCAACGTACTGGGGTTGAAAGGTGGATACATATAGTTTTGCAAGTATATATAAGCAATATTTAGAGATAAGAAAGGTCCACACCTGATTAACTGAAGGCTAGTCCAAGCTTTCTCTAGCCCTTCTCTTGCTCCTCTTCCCCGAGAGACCTGCTAAACAAATTATACCTTCCTCAAACCATTATGACCACATATAAAGCAATGATAATCAAATAAACATGAAATAATGACCTGACTAACATCATCATATGATCATAAACAGAGATTCAATCACACATTGAACAATGATTTGGGAAGATGAAGGACATCACATCTTTATTAATCTTGAAAACAAGTACAAGTATACCTTTTGTTCATGTTCAGCACCTCACGTAACCTTGATCTATTTTTGCTGCTTCTCTTCTCCAAAGAACTTAGCCTCCAAGATTTGCAACACAAGGGGATGATCACCAGGGCAAAGGTGTGGGCAAAGAGAGCTCAAAATCTTCCAACATAACAATGCAAAGATTCAAGTCCCCTCTCATGGATCTGCCTACCTCTATTTATATGCTTAAGGAATAGTTAGGGGTGAAGACAAAGTAGTTACAACTGAAGGATTCAATTGCATAACTACCCAAACTACCCCAAATTCAAAAGACGTGTTTTTTGACATTTTTAAGAGGCATACGCGGGTTGCAGAAACAACAACCGCATACACGAGGAATACACGTGGGCTGCCAATGCATAAATTCACATATATAAGGTGTACATGACTATTACATATAGAAAATAGTGTATGTACGCGGCATTATATCGAGCAAGTCACGTACATACGTGGGTTTCCTTAAGGGAAAGTCGCATACACACAAAAGACTCATTTTAAGGGTATTTCTGGGCATTTTCAAACTTAGGTGTCTTATAGAAAGTTTTAGCTAACAAAAATATATTTCCAACGGTGTAGAGATGAGGTTAAACGGAGTTATAAAACTCAATATATAGGTCCTCAAATTTAGGTGTTTTTTCAGTGACTTTCAATGAATTTCATGGAGTGTCGTCATGGAAGTGTCGACATGCGAAGAAATCATGGGAAAGTGGTCGCAGGTAGAGATGTGTCATTTTAAGCTATACCTGTGTTATTTTCTGTATCGTCTGGATCATCATTGATTTCTCATCATCTTCAAGTCATCTTCATCTGTATCTAGATGATCACTCGATCTAGATCATCATCACTGGATCTGGATCATCACTCGATCTAGATCACTATTGGATCATCATCACTGGATCTAGATCATCACTTGATTTGGATCATCACTTATGGATCATCATCACTCGATTTGGATCATCATCACTGGACATCATCACTGGATCTAGATCCTCACTCGATCTGGATCAGTACCACGGGTGCTATCTCATGATTCTTCTCATCACAGGAAGTTTTACAGAGCCATCCCTTTTTCATACTGGTTGTATGCCTAGCCTCCATGTAGGTCTTCTTCAGCACTTATATCTGGCACCAAGTCAGAATGGCCCATCCAGCACTTACATCTGACCTACTGGTCAGAAAGGCATGCCCAACACTCACATCTGATCATGTAGGAACCAATCCTACAATCACATAAGAAAGGCCCAACACTCACATTCACAGGAATTATAGAACACAACTACTATCATTTGTGAAAAGGCTCAACACTTACAACCACCAGCATGATAGGACACAACTACTATCATCTATGGAAGGGCATAGCACTCACATCCACCAGCATGGTAGGACACACCTACTACCATCTGTGGAAAGGCACAACACTTACAATCACTAGCATGGTAGGACACATCTACTACCATCTGTGGAAAGGCACAACACTTACAATCACTAGCATGGTAGGACACATCTACTACCATCTGTGAAAAGACACAGCACTCACATCCACTAGCATGATAGGACACACCTACTATCATCTGTGGAAAGGCCAGCACTCACATCTACCAGCATTATAGGACACACCTACTATCATCTATGGAAAGGTTCTGCACTTACATCTAATCATGTGGGAACACATCCCTCATTCACATCAGAATGGCTCTCAGTCCCAGACTGAGGGTTCCTGGTACCTCACTAGGTAGCTCCATTCCAAGAATAGTGGTAGCCCTTATATCTGACAGTGAGTCAGAATGGCTAGCACTCACATATGACATGGAAGGAACCTAATCCTTTAGCCATGACAGAATGTCTCAGCCCTTACATCTTATCAAGTGGGAACACATCCCTCTATCACATCAGAATGGCCATGCACTCATATCTGATCATGTGAGAACACATCTCACAGTCATATTAGAATGGCCCTTAGTCCTAGACCAAGTATTCCTGATACCTCACCAGGCATCTCCATTCCAAGAATGGAAATAGCCCTTATATCTGATCATGTAGGAACCAATCCTATAGTCATATCAGAATGGCTCAATTCTCATATCTGACATGGAAGGAACCAATCCTCTCACCATGACAGAATGGCTCAACCCTTACATCTAACCTACCTGTCAGAATTTCTTACAGATTCAGCACTCATATATGACATGGAAGGAACAAATCCTCTCACCATGATAGAATGGATCAGCCCTTACATTTGACCATGGAAGGAACCAATCCTCTCACCATGCCAGAATGGCTATGGGTCTCATCATTTTCCCTTGGAGGAAACCTTGATCTAGAGAACACCAAGCTTCTCCCTGAAGTACTCAAACTTCACCCTAGCTAATGGCTTCATCAACACATTAGCTATATGTTCCTCCGTCACATCATACTAGAGCTTCATTGCTCCCCTCTGCACCATTTCCTTGATATAGTGATACTTGATATCGATATGCTTCGACTTGTCATCGAACACTGGATTCTCTGACAACTTCACGCAAATCTGGTTGTCACAATGTATCCAAGTAGCATTCAACTGGAGATCGAATAAATCAGACAGTAGCTTCCTCAGTCATACTACCTCACAACTAGCAGAACAAGCTGCAACATACTTTTCTTTAGCTGTACTCAGTGCCACATAGGATTGCTTCCTGCTAAACGAAGAGATCACACCTGATCCCATACTGAAGTAGCACCTCGAAGTGCTCTTCCTATCAATGGAATTGCCCGACCAATACGAATCCACATAACCTTCCAAGTTAATCTTCTAATTCGCCTCATACTTGATCCCATAATCAACTGTACCCCTCAAGTACCTCAGAATATGCTTTGCAGCAATCAAGTGAAAATATCTCAATGTGTTCACAGCAAAACAAATATATGATCTTGTATTTGTCAGGTACATCAACTGACAATACATTGTGGCATCAGCTGTCTCTAATTAAGAATCACTCAATAGCTTCATGTTCGATTCCATAGGTGTGGTCATGGCCTTGTATTCCATCATCCCGAACCTCTTCAGGATCTCTATTGCATACTTTCCTTATCCAAGGAAGATTCCATCCGCATTTTTCCACACCTCCATGCCTAGAAAAATAGTGCATCGACACATAATAGGAGCATCACTAGTCTTCTTCCTTCAACCTTGAAGCAAAGGTTGGAATCCACTTTACTCTTAGTAAATCCTAGAGTCATCAATAATCTATCCATCCTATCATATCATGTCGAACCTCAGGATCTTCTGCAGTCACTCCCTCTGAAGCATCATACTTCCTCTATCTTTCGTACTCTATGCACTGAAATCATTCTATACTGGAGTGACAAGTAGCTTCCTCTGCTACTAATATTCTATCTATCCATCTTGGGTCACTGGATACCAAGATCCTCTATCTTGAACTTTTTCAAAAGTTCATCTCACACCCATCTGTGAGCTTGTCATCCTCTATAGACTTTCATCTTCAACCTTGTAGCAAAGGTTAACATATTTATCAAGCTCATCATGTATGTGTTTGAACTTCCACTAGCTGCAAATGTATATTCATATTCTATGCCTTATTTTCATGAGAAGCCTCGTGCTATGAATCTTGTCTTGTATCCCATGATGTTTCTATCTATTGCATGATGGAGCTATGAACTTCCCTTCATGTATCGATACTGCATCCTAGACATCATTCTTCTTGAACTGGTCTTCCATTTATTCTTGGTTACTTCTTCATGGCTGGAAGGTTCTGCATCAATGATGTCGTTGTATTCGTCATATTATTCTTCATTTTGAAATGTCGTCACTTGTTCTTTGATCCTTCTTTTCTTGTTGGTGATTATGTATGCGATCTTTCCTACAAGTCAAATACAATTGTATGGTTAGAAACATTTCATAAGGAATATTCATACTGGAAAATTCATATGTATAAATATATGATCATGCAACTACTTTATCCAATACAACATTCATCCATATCTCATGGAAACGTTTCTAGATTCCTTCCATCTTCACCAGGACAACATTGAGATTGTGCACTAATCCAATATGTCAGCAAAGAGGTTTCATTCTAGATAAGTAGCAATGGAGAGTTGTATAGCACCATGAACTACTTACCCATTACATTCATATTAGTAGTATATTGTCATTAATGCAAGCATTCTATCATGCATAATACATTAAATGAATATAAACAAATGCATAATGAAACAATATCATGAAATGACAATTGAATACTTATCTTTATTTGTTTCATGGGTAGACTCCTTCTTGAGCCTCCAGCTTCATCGTCTTCTTGATTCATAATAGCATCGTTTCTTATCCAAATGCTGAGATGGATAAGAGGTTCTTCAAGAGTTGAGATATTCATATTCCTCATTGGTTGAGGGATCTTCTTTGGATGGTGAGAGATTTATCTTCTCTTCTCTTATTATGAGTTGAGCTTCTGCTTCTTCCCAGAGTCTACTGAAAGTAATAACTTCCTTCTGGCACACATTCCTCAAATGAATGAATCCCATGATCCTGGGAGGCCATTCAAGGTGGTTATCACCACTTCTACATTCTCCACTTCTTCTTCTACCACTTCAAGTTGTTCTCTGATTTGAGAGATGATTGTATGGTCTTTGCATTTTGGATCTTCACATTCTTCAACTGGTTTCTTAAGGTCATATTCCGATCTATGTTCTTCCCTTAAAATAGCTTGGTCAAGGAATCAAACATCTTTGGTGTCTTTATGGAATACACTTGTGGTATAAGGTGATCCATGATTGAATCAGCAATGATCTTCTTGGCCTTGACCAAGTTCTTATGGTGTAAGGATTTTAGCCTCATGTCCATCTGGAACTGGAACCTGTCTACTCATGCAGGTGTCCAATTCATCTTCTTCAGAGAGATCATATCCTTCCATCCTTGGAAGTTGTCAACTTCACCTATCTTATCATTAAGCTGATTTGATAGATCACTTTGAAATGAGAACCTCAAAATAGCAAAAGATTAGATCTTACCGATTTGAGGTGTCTGTCCTGGTTCCGGAGCTGGATGATCTAGGGTTTGTCAGAGAAACCCTAATTTTCAAAACTTGGAGTCTTTTAGATATGAATATATAGAAAACTATATCTCTTCAATTTGAGCTATCCAATGTACACCTTTTCTAAAAACAGTGGAGGGAAGCTCCAGGAACAGGAAGCCCTAGTTTTCCAATTTCTTCTGTAGAAATTCTTGTTACTGTTTCTATGGTATCTCCAAAATTATGGCTCCTATATATCTAAAACATTTCCATAAGGTATCCTCGCATGTCCATGTTCCAGCACCACAGGTTTCATCTGAATTGGCTTCACCAATTGGTATTTATGATCATTTTCCCAAAGTTACCTGTTACAGGACTGTTCAGAACAGAGAAGTTGTACGGATTGCCATGTGTCACTGGTTCATCCTATAAGTCTAAATTTATGAAAACAGAAATTAAAGTCTGTGATCCTCCTGTAACATCTTCATAAATTTCATTTGGACCTTTGTAGCCCAAGATATATCAATTCTCCCCATCTGTCCTGTTTAGGGATGAATTATGGAAGAGGTTGGAACCCTAAGTTGGAGGGATCATATCTCCTAGACGATAGTGAATCGGAAGCTGAATTTTGGACACAGTGTACACTAGGATTGTATAGTTGGCATATACAATGTTCATCTCCTGAGCCTTTTCCAATCTTGAGATATAGCGAATTTACCAAAATTTAGCAGGTTTAGTATTTAGGGTTTTTCTAGCTCGGGGTCAAACTAGGGTTTGAATTTCCTGGAGTTTCACCAAACCAAAAATATTGATCCAGGTATCTAAAATTTGATTTTGATGAAGAGAGCAATTCTATGCCGGGCTCACTCAAAAATTCATCTTCTACAAGAATCCCTAATTTTTCGCCCCAAAACTGAAAATGCTCGGAATCGAATTCCGCTTCGACAGAAAGATGCGCCCTTCAATGGAGACTCATCCTAGCATAATTTTGTTGATGGATTGTGGAGAGAGAACTAAAAAGTAATAGTCCCTAGCTTTTGTAGCTATACAATGTCTTCTTCTCAAGTTATCTTTGGTACCATGTTAAATTTTTATGATTCAAGCTACCATTATGATCTTAGCATCTTTAACTGAGAGAACAATATGCACAACAATAAAAACACAGGAACAACATAAGAGACAAGAGACACAAATAATTTTCCTTGGGGAAACCATAAAGGAGAAAACCCCGCAACTTCCTCAGAGATAGAATCAGCACCAAAAGTAAAACCCGAAAACATAAAGATGATCTCCACAGCTTCTGTGTCTCTCTCTCACTTGAGAGAACTTCTCCTATGTTACTCATGCACCCCTATGACTGAGTGTGTGTGTGATAAATAGAGAGACTCACTCTCTATTTATATTCTTTCGTTCACTTGAAACCCACTCCAACATGTTGGCCTCACTTAACAATTACTTACTAGAGCCGACATCTCTAGGAGTGTCTAATAACCCTAGTGCCCCACAACATGTGGGGACTTTTCCTCCTCCGACCAATAGGAGGGTAACACAACAATGGGGACTATTACCCCAAATTACAATTATTCACCTAGGGTCGACTTCGCTAGGATAGTCTAATAACCCTAGGTCCCCATAACTGTGGGGACTTTAACCCCACAATGAATTGACATGATTTTATCATTATAGAAACTTCTCGGAATAAACATTGGGGTATGACATGACTCAAGTACATTACAAATACATCCTGGAATAAACATCGGGTTACATCAACACATCACACATTCAACTTGAATTGGACCATACATCGGTCTAGTATCTACAAGGAGTCAGAGGAAATGCAAAATCACTCGACTTCTACCCTTTAGTTGAGGCAATATTCACAGAAATCAATTGACAATCTAGCACCAAGTTAGATATACCTTTGATAGTGAAGAAATTCAACCATCCAATAGTCGATCCTGTAACTGATCCGAAGAAAGAATAGGACTATGTAGTACGACTACATATAAGTAGTTTTACTCTTAACCATAACAACACTGGTGAAATCAACCCATTAGGGGTTGCCATAACAACTACACCACATCCTAAGGAGGACAAAAAACCGACAGATGAAAGTACCCAATTTGATACCCCTCTTCTGTAGTATGCACTAACAAAAGTGAATATCCATCGGATAGATGAATAGCTATTTAAAGATCGACAAGAAAGGAAGAGTACAGTGAAATGGAAGGGGAAGCGTAAAATCGTACTCCAAGAACTGATATAACATTATAATTTATAGATGTATGATAGCGCAACTCAGATCCTGGAGAATCCCTCCAAGAATAAGATACCAATCAATGAAAAATTATGCAAGTTCATCACAAAAGAGGAGAAACAAGCACATACAGGTTTTGAAAGAAAAAAAAAATCGTTACTCCACCTTTTGTCGATCCTGTTGACCTCACCCACACCCCACCACCTCCATCTCCGACACAAATTGTGGAAGAAGTCATACCGAATTTGAATTCCACCGTACCACTTACCACCACACATCCATATTTATATTCATTACCTGCACCACTCTATGCCCCACTCCAAAAATACAACGAAAGCCAAGAGTCTATAAACCAGCTACCATCCATATTTCTTGATATTAAGAGAATGATGATAAAGAAACCGGTTCTAGACACAAACACCCGACCAGATAGTTTACATGTAGCACAGAGTCCCGACCATCCACAATATTCCATATCGGAAACACAAGTCGTTGGGCACATTAAGACCATTTTGCAAAGAAACCTTGATAGAACTAGTGACATTGTAGTGGAACAATTGTCCTCATTTATCCCCCAATGTGTTGAAAACCCACCACTTCTTGAACCCACCATCAATAACCCTATCGAAGAAATAGAAAAACCTACCATCTCTGAAGAACTTGTCGAAATTATCAACTTGGTTGACTTCACAGAAATTAGCAAATAATTTGGCAAAAATGTTGACCCTGTCGAACCTGGAGAAATTTTTGAAACAACTAAAATGCTCGACAACCCAGTACTAACAAGTTCCATCCTAACTTCATTACCATAAAATTCTGAAAAACCACCACCCCTTCCTTGAGCTACGTGATTCCCTATAAAATCACCACCTACCACTCCCCCGCTTGAAATACATCCACCAAGCCCTGTTCTTCCTATTGTACCTATAGAACAGACACAAAATGCACTAGTGGATAGTTTGCTGACCCAAGAATCCAATAGAGAATACAGAGAGCCGGGGAGGAGGAGAAGAAAAGAAAGAAAATAGAAAAATAAACAAGAAAAGGAGAAACAACATCAACTACTACATTCCCAAAAGAATATACTTTCATTGATCCATCTAGTTCAACTAGGTTCTACAATGGAAATCAATACACAAAAAGACAAAGAAGAAGAACTAGACCTATTATCAGATCCTATCAATAAAGAATCTAGAATTGGGAGGTAAAAAACTAAAGAGAAATTAAAGAAAATAAATACAGAGAAGACATAATTTATGACCAAGTGTGAAAATTTAGCAAAACAATTTATTTCTATCCCAGAAGGGGTCGACACTGACAAAACCCTTGACATATCATACCATCTACTTGAAAGTGTCATGTTGAATCGTCAACAATAGTTTTAGGAAATACGATAGGAGAAGGAAGAAGATATTATTTTTCTTCTGAGAAATCAGTTTACAACATTCTCAATAGCTTACAAACTATTGGACCAATCCATTACAGAATCCACTGTAACGAAGGATGTATTGCGAAGATGGTACACTTATTATGGCCAAGTGTTTGAAAAAATCTAGAAGAATCGTCAACTGGTCAGTTCACTTCAGAACCGTCGATCAAGCAATGAAGCAATGGAATAGAAAATTCATGCTCATCTCATGTTGGAAATGATGAAATTAGAAAAACTAGAAAAATGAGAGCGTAAATGGATCAGCCAGAGCAGACCTAGTCTCATCAGTATTGACAAAATCAAACCGCAAATGAAATGACTACTTTCTGATGTTGAAAAGAAGACACAAATTTTGGGGACCTATTAACTTGAAAAATTCCTCATTCAGCTCTAGATGGCCTACACCACCCATGATCGACCCTCGTAACAGCCCATTAGACCCCCACACCCTCAAAAAGGCTTAAGAATGAAGAAAAGGGCTTAAAAACCCCAAAAAAGAGCCTAAATAACTCTCATAGGGGCTAAATCCTCCAAAAAGGGGCTAAACCCCCTTAAAGGAGCCTAAAAGCCTAAAAGGAGCTAAATTTTGGGTGAAAGGGGCTAAAGCCCTGACCAAGGGCTTAAAACCCTAAAATCCCCCAAGAAAGCTATAAAAGGAGGGGTGGGGGTCACTCTCAAAACACTTCTCTCTTGCATATTGTTATGCTGCCCATGGATGCCTTGAGACCTCTTTGCCTCTCAAGCCACCCACATCCCCCACTCTTCCACTCATGTTCCCCATTGAGCCATAGCTCCTCCTCCATTGCTGAGTGAGATAGAGAGGTGCTTCCTTCTAGCCATGGCATGGTGGCCCATTTCACCAAAGGAGATGTATAATATTGTCTTGTTTATGCATTTTTCTTTAGTAGTTTAGTTGATTTCTGACCCGTGTTTGTTTGCAGGTTTGTTTATTGACATGTTTTGTAGGTTTATTTCTATTCATTAGTTATTTGCAGGTATCCAAGGAGAAACCCTAAACTTGTTTGCAGAGGGACTCACAGCTATTCTTTCTGTCCATTTTGTTTTCTTTCTGCATTTTCCACACGCAGGAACCTACCCTTCTGTCCTATAGATAGAAGGGAGCCATTCTTGCTCCTGTAGTAGGGAGAAATCCCCGCTACAGAAATGGTAACCATACCAGGTTGATCCCATAGGATCCCTGGGTTAGTTTTCAAAGTTTTAGTTTCTTGTTCACTTTTTTCCCTAGGTTAGTTTTTTTGTTAAACGTAACTTAGATTGCTGTTTATTTACATTTTTAGTTATTTTTGAGCCTCCTCAAGGACAATCCATACCCAGTTGGCCATAGTACCAGTTACTGTTGGCCATTCTGTGATTTGCAAATCACTCAACTGTGTAAAAACGATCGAACCGAATTTTTGAAAATTCACCTGTGTTTGGGCTCATTTTCTACCCAAACAGTTGAGCCATTTGTGAATCTTCCACCAAAGAAGGGTAAAAGGGCCCGTTTCCAAAGTGGGTTTTCAACCGTTTGAGTTAATTCCTCATGGTTTGATCAGAATCCACTTTGCAAAAATAGGACCTTTACAGGTGCACAACCCATTTTTGGGCTTCACTGTTTGCTTTTATAGGGACTATTAGTGCGGCTCAGCCACCTCTATCCAGCATTATAGTTCAATTTCAATTTCTATTACAATTTACTGCAATTTCCTGTACAAACAATGTGTAAATTACAAACAAATTTTAATGGACTAATGAATGTAGCTTAACTAAAATCGATAATAAAATTAATAGTCTTGCTTACCCTTCCTCCTCTACCTAGTCATCACCCTTCGAGGTATTCTGGGATACGATGAAGGGGAAGCTCATATAGTCCTAGGCCCTTCATTGAATATTGTTCTGAACCATTAAAACCGGATGACATGGAAGGTAGAAGGATTTAGAGAAGGAGGGCTTCTCACGGTGCTAAGCGTCTTCCCTGTTGACCAACCTTGCATCTGAGAGGTGACCTATGGATCTACTGATGGGATTAGTCCCATTATGTTGAGAGCCCAACACCTTCTCTTGGTCTAAGAGGAATATAGGTGTAAGGTAGTCACCTAGTTAGGCTATCACATTTAGGGTTAAAAATGTATTTGTTTACAAATTTCTGATTATTCACTGCTTGCATAACAAAGATATGAACTCTATCACAATATGATGAATTCATAAACCATTTATAGCCACCTAATACCAGAAAGACACAAAAACATATACATTATACCACTAAATCAACCCAACTCAGTTCATGACACTGAGAGAGCCTTAAAATTTATCAATTTACACTAAGTTCAAACAAATCCGTAGTCTTTGAGGACATAAGTCCCTAACTGCTTCAACCATGGGATGTACTTGGGCTCAGCCTAGAAACTCATTGTGAGGAGTACCACAAGAACCCCAAAGTAGTTGGCCGCTGAGAGGAATTGCCAAGCAAAATGGGCAACGACCCCCACCGATTGAGTAGAAACACCCATGAGGAAAAATCCAAGCACTATCTCCTGGCAGTCTTGGTGGCCGAGTGACCACCTATAGCCAATAGGAAGCCATTGAAACCGGGGTCCAAACATCATTCCCATCAGTTTGATAAACATCTAACACAATTGATCCCCCACGCTCTTCCTCATGCCTAAGAGGCGAACCACCATCATTTGGGACATTAAACCAACACCATTGAAACCATTCTTAGCGATCTCCTACACCATCAGAAGGCCACACAACCTCTGATTTAGATTGAGACCCATACCAGTCTGAACTATACCTCCATACTGCACCATTAAGCCCCATGGCCGGTGGAAATCTGGATCTATTTTTTGGCATAACCATAGCAAGTGGGCCCATGTCCACACCACAACCTGTCACCAACAACCCTGTAGGTGGCCCAAGCACAGTCATGCAAACTGTCATCAGTCAGCTGCCACCACCTATAGTGACCAGCCAAGTTGGGCCACTTGCAACACACGGGGGCAGTGGCCCCTCCACACACACTACCCCTCCTGCCACATAGGGGGGCAGTGGACTGTCCACTTACATTGCCCCTACTATCATACATGGGGGAAATGTCCCTTCCACCCACACGGTCCCTCCCACCACACTCAGGGGCATTGGCCCATCCACAATAGTGCCACCGCAAATACCCCCAACCATGCAGATGCATTACACACCTGCAAACCCCACCACCATCGTTGCCCCATCTCATATCAACCTGGGGTCAAATATGCCTTGCATGGCTCATCTTAACTTGCCTGATTTAGCTCGATTAACAAACGACCCCATTCGCCATCAAGCATTTTGGCCTCCAATTCCAACTAAGTTGCCATCAGACATCCCCAAGTTTGAAGGCAAGGCAGGGGAATGTCCCCAAAACCACATTATGACATTTCATCTATGGTGCTCAACCAACAGCATCGTAGACGAGTCCATCAGGATGAGCCTATTCCAACGCACCCTTACAGGTACCGCGGCCAATTGTTACATTAAGCTACCGTAGGCCAAATACCCGTACTTCAACTCCCTAGCTTTCATGTTCCTACAATATTTTCAACTCCCTGTCAGATATGACAAGGGGGTGGGGATCCTGGTATCCTACCATCAGAATCGTTGCCACTCATATAATTGACCATATGCATGAGTGGCGACGATGCCATAGCCTATGTAAAATCCAACTTGATGACAGGATCTTCTTGGATTGGTTCCTTAAGACCTTGCTCCCACCCATATAAAAGGACCTCGCATCCGAACATCCCCAATCCGAAGAAGAGGCCATACTGAAAGCTCAACACTTTGACCTTATCTATGCTTAGTCTGGATACCTGTACACCATCATCCTAGATGCTCCCCGTGTAGAAACCTCCTACCGTGATGCACCGGGGGCATCTCATGCTGTGGATGACATCATAGGCTCGGTCTCCCAATAGCCACAACACTGTATGACACCACCTACCATTACATCACAACCAAGAAACACTGCTAGTGTTGCTTACCAAAACCAAACTACGGACTATGCCAGAATGATGTCCTAGTCTAGAGCAACAACTTCCTATGCACATCCTGCGCCACTGCAATAGGATCATGCCATGGCTTGGATAACACATAAGTATGCAGGGAAAATGCCCACATTTGTGGCACCGCCACCCCCACAAATCTACTATGCACCTCCAGTGCAAATAGTTCAAGCCGCCGTGCCCGCTCCACTGGATCCGTTGGGACAAGTGTTTGTACAACAAAACCATCCCAACCAGCCTGCCCCCAACAATAAATAAGGGCAAGCTAGAAATAATTGGCCTTAGAACCAAGCCAATAACCGACCGTAGGGAGGCGGTCAACAACCAAACCCTCCCAACAATGTCGCAGCAAACCGACTTGCCCAAAACCCCCCATGATAGAATACACCAAGACACAATGCCCCATTGTGCACAAACCAACTGTGCACACTCTGTGATGTTTATGGGAACCACACATTCGAGTGTCCCCTCATGGGTCATGCTAAGAAGGCCATTCATAATGAAGTTCAACAAGCCGCCAACGTTGCAAGTCAAGCCCAACCCAACCCGACACCACAAGGACCTCCCCCCATGGTGCTTCAAAACCCACTCGCAGTCCAAGGATTGGTAGCAACCACACCCCCTCCCCAAACCAATCCCAATGCTCCAGGGGCACCTCCCACGGCCGAAACAGGTGTTCACCACCTGCTACCCATGACGACTGAAGAGGTCAACTTGCAAACCAGAAGGAGTTAGTACAGTACTACCACCGAACCCACTGACACATTTGTGGCATCAATGTCCAAAATAGTCAACCTACCTCTTCGGTTACCCCCATTCCTATGCCCCCCTGTACATAAAATTGCCAATAACTCCATGGCTAGAGTTGCAGTCAACTATAGCATTGTGGATGATTTGGCACATACTCCAACCGCCATGTCTGCTCTTGAGGTACTTAAAATGTGCCCAATGCGGTGGAAATCCTTACTAACCACCCTTGTGGTAGTAGACCCCTCCGACCCCAAGTTTATCACATTCGACACAGAGAATGGAGAACCACGCATGCCATCGACCATTGCCTTTCAAATCCTGGTGTCCATCCGGAATTTGGTTGTGCACCGGTGCATAGTGGATGAGGGGGCATCCATGTGTGTTATGTCTACCTTGTTTTTGCAGAAACTTGGATCACCAATTCTGCAACCGTCCTCCACAAATTTTTGTGCTTATGATGGACATCCCACTAAAGCCCAAGGAATCCTCCCCCATGTCCCCATCACATTAGCTAGAAAGACAGTGCTGATTGACATAGAGGTTGTCAATGCTCAACTAGACTATAACCTTCTCCTCAAGAGAAGTTATATGTATGCCACGAGAGTAGTCACATCAACTGTCTTTTGTCTCATGATGTTCCCTCATAAAGGGAATATTGTGACGATTGATCAACTCACTTATCATGATTGACAAGGGTTAACGACACCCACCAATGTTATCCCAACCATCACAACCATTGAGCCACAAGGGATGACCACACACGCCAATGTCATCCCTACAATCAACACCATGGTTGAAAAAACACCAGCCTAGCCATTGTTGAATGTGGGCCCTGGGTTGTTTGTCGATACCACCATGACGGCTCCTTTCCCCTCTATGTCACCGCCACCGACACAAAATGAGACTACATACTTGTGCATGGTCTCATCCAGCAACGTTGCACCCAAACAACCGTCGCAGCTGCAACCCCAACCACAAATACAACATCGTCCGCAGCCGCGACACCAACAACAACCGCAACATCACCTGCAGTAGCAGCATTACACATAGCCGCAACCACAACCACATCCCCATATGCAACCAGTAGGGACTTATCTAGGCTCATCTCTAGTCCATACAATTCCCTTCCTCTTTCCCCCACCTGGTGTCATGAGCAAGCTGGTAATGGCCACTTTAAGCCTACCCAACTTTACATTGGGAATTTCGGTATAGTATCTTGATCCACCAGCTCAACTAGTAATGCCCCAGGTTGTTTTAACACCAGTGAAACCCATCACGGTCGAGTCTCACCCTCCACCTAGTCCACAAAAGCCAATCGTCGTACCCACACCTGCACAACCACACCCGAAAAGGGCCAGGGGCAAGAATGCGAAACCTACTGCAGAGCCGTGACAAGTCTTGCCTTGCACTCTTTGTGAACAACAAGGCAATCCAACTCATAATTGCCCTAAAATTCCAATGATTCGTGTGGATTTGGATGCCATGGACACAACTAAAAACCTCCCCATGGTTGAACTTCCAACTGCACCAATAGTCAGAAACAATTCATCGAGAATAAACCATGCTGGCGCCCTCTATAGTTTGTATGGACACTATTCTCACCATTTCTAAGAATTTTCCAAGTTTTGAATGGCTTTAGCCGACCTTCGACAACATTGCCTTGAATCTAAGATCACTCTGATCGAAGAAGTTCACCCCCCACCTCCTTCTTCGGACACCATCTCCATTTACATGATGTCCAGTTCTACCAACCCTATTGTCTCCACCATCACCGAAGGTCCATCAAACCTGTCTCTTCCGTCGTTTCCCCAGGCACTGCCGCAACCTTAGTTGCAACCTCAACCTTATTTACCAGGGAAACAATGGAGTTCATTCTCGATCAACATGATCCTTTTCCTTTTCCCTTTCCTTTTCCTACCGTCCGATATCATCAGTAAGTCTGTCTTGGCAGCTTACAATCTATAGGATTTCACACTGGGAGATCTTGTGTAGTACCTTGAACCACCTACCCTACCTCTAAGGCCCCAGGATGTGTTGACTCATGTCCATCCAATTGAGATGATGTTGCACCTACCTCCAGGTCCATCAAAGATTCCTCCTGTCTCTAGCTCTGCCCCTCTTCCTCCAACAGAGACTGGGGGAAAGGCCACAAAAACCATAACCAATACCATTTACATGACCTCTAGCACCAGTTTCCCTTTTTTCTCGTTGGCTATGGAAGACCCACCTTATCTATCCTGGCACCACTTACACGATCATGGAGATATATGTAAGAATGCCTTCGGTTTTACCCCATTCCCTTTAAACCATAGTGTGGAATTGGTTCTTCCCATAAAAGAACAGATTTAATCATCCTACCTTTCCAATGACCTTCGTCTCGACAAGGGGGCATACCTCTTCGCTGAATCAGATGGTCGAATCTTGAAGAAGCCATGCAATGGGCTCCACCTTAAGAGACTCTATGCCTGATGTAAACAATATGAGTCCCTTATAGCGTAGTTTTTTCCCTTTTTTGTTTTGCAATGTTTTTACCACAAATCAAAGACCCCCATTCAGGGGCAACACCATTAGTTGCTAATCCAATGTCACCCGGAACCTGTTCGAGACACCCCTCACACCTTCGGGCTCAAATTTATATCTCCTTATGAGACCATCGTCTCATGTTTAACAAATAAATTTCGGCACCGTTTCTCAGAATCTACCTCGATTTATGAGCCACAACATGGCGATGAAAGTGGCTGTGGACCTGTACTTGTATCACTCTTCCCTACCGCTACTCATACGGGATTTCAGGCCACCACCCATTAAGGGTCACTATTGTTCTTCTTATTTTGTATTTTAACACATAGTTGTCTACTCCATCCACTGCACCTTACGCGGACCTCTGGACCGCTGTCCACAAAACAATTTATTTTTCTTGTATGTATTTGGCATATATGTGCCCCCGCACTTCCACTCACATCACATGTAGTCAAGTCTATCCACCGCAACACACACACATGCTCTCTTGACCTCTTTCTGAAATCCACCTTGGTTTGCGTGCCTCTACCGCCATGTAGTGGTATGTTTGAGAGCCTTCTGCTCCATCCATACTGCACGGATGACCTTTGGACCTCTGTCCGCCATCTCAACATGGGGCAGTACCTGTGCCACTGCAATTGGTTGACTACATTGGAGTTTTGTTTAAGCTCTTTTCCGACTATTAAAAAAATGAAAATATTTCCAAGCGCAGCTGCTTCCTTTCCCTCTCGCTAAAGTATAGGAAAGGTTGTCTACATCATCTCTTTTACCTCCTTTTACGAACCATGTAGACCATCAATTGAAAAGGACTTCCTTGGCACACTCAAGCCAATACTTTTCCCCTCTACATACTTTTATGCTTTCTCGGGAAGAGGGGTCGTACTTTACAAAAAAGCTCACCACGGGTTGTCATTAAGCTCTTTTCCAACCTTCTCATCAAGAAAAGATGGCCGAGCAAACTTGGTTTCATTCATGCTCGTAAAAGTATTTGAATGACCATCCAGTTAGTATAGGTCTAACCTTTTTCGGCTTGATTGGATTACCAACGGTAAAGAAGTCTCTCATCCCCTACAGGATGGGCGAGCTCTCCTATGTATACTTTTATCCTTTTTTGGGCACCGGAGACTACCAACGAAAAAGATCCCCCACTGGAGTCTTCTTCATGCTTTCAGACTCTCTAAAATTGAAAGCACCATCGAGCATTTACTTTCTTAGGCTCGCCAAAAATCCACAAGATCGTACCATAATGGTGTCCCTAGACACCACCCCATGGAAAATAGTTTGGAAGCATTCCCCCTTTAGGTCGCCTTTGTTCAGAGTACTCTGCAATGTGTCTTCCTTGGATCCCATCAATATCAAAAGTGTCCACCTCCTCCAAGTATTTCCCATCTCCACTAACATTCCCAGTATTACAGCTATGATCCCAGTCTCATGAGTCAAGTTTCATTTGCTGCCTATTCCGCCCTACCGTCATACTCTGAAGAAAGGAAGTTTGAGTCTACCATACTCCCCCTACCCTTGTTCAAATATTTCCCTCCCGCTCCCCCCCGCATTCAGTGGGTCATTACGCATATTGTCTCACACCTTTCGGTTATCTCCCTTGTGCTCCTGGTCAAGGAAACATCATTGCCTTGACTACGGGTAGGTCTCCCTCTATTGAAAACAACACATATATTCCATAGGATAGACCCAGATGTCCCTATATCCTGGTTTCATTAACCTCGTTGATGAGTTCCTTGGACTACTTGAGAGGATTTCTTAGTGCCTCTCGGGGTGGTTGTTTCTCATGTGCTTGACTCCAACTACATCGTTGCACCATTGAAATTCGTACAGGGTTTGGTCCACACAGTACTTGGTCGAAGACCCCAGATTTTACTTGACTCTAGCACATTGATAAGTCTATTCGAGGGACCTAAACAAGTTATTTCCCTTGTGATTTCTGGGTTGCGTTGGAGACAGTGTTCAGAAGCCCCAACAGTGCTTCTATATAGATTTATGATTGATGCAGGATAATTGTACCACAGAGACTTTGACTCTCAATTAGCGAGTCCATACAGCTATGTACCGTCCCGAATCTAGTAGGCCATCAGTTATGAAGATATAGCATTCTATGAGAATGCCACGGGTTCAATGTACCATATCAGTATTGTATTCAGCCTCACATTGAGGAAACCATTATTGTACCATCAGTTGTATATTATCAGCTCTTGTATTTTAGAGCATAGATCAAATTATTCTTTTGACATTGTCACGAGCATGGGGATGCCCCCCTCAGCCATATACATGTCACACATGATTTCTATCTCACCCATTGATGGGAACCATATTAATACAAAAACCAAAAGCCACCATGCCCCAGCCCCGAAAGCACCACCTCTATGCAGCAAATCCTATGATGTACGTTAGCCATATGATGAGCTCCTACCCTCACACATCAGGGGGCAATCTGTTAAACCAAAAAATTCCTCGCTCATCTCTACATGGACTACATCACCTAAGGACACCCATGATCGACCCTTGTAACACCCCATTAGACACCCACACCCTCAAAAATGATTAAGAATGAAGAAAAGGGCTTAAAAACCCCAAAACGGAGCCTAAATAACTCTCATAGAGGCTAAAGCCTCCAAAAAGGGGCTAAAACCCCTTAAAGGAGCCTAAAACCCTAAAAGGAGCTAAATTTAGGGCGAAAGGGGCTAAAAGCCCAAAAAGGGGCTAAAGCCTTGACCAAGGGCTTAAAACCCTAAAAGTCCCCAAGAAAGCTATAAAAGGAGGGGTGGGGGTCACTCTCAAAACACTTCTGTCTTGCATATATGCTGCCCGTGGATGCCTTGAGGCCTCTTTGCCTCTCAAGCCACCCACATCCCCCTCTCTTCCACTCACATTCCCCATTGAGCCATAGCTTCTCCTCCATTGTTGAGTGAGATAGAGAGGTGCTTCCTTCTAGCCATGGCATGGTGGCCCATTTCACCAAAGGAGAGGTATAATATAGTCTTGTTTATGCATTTTTATTTAGTTGTTTAGTTAATTTCTGACCCGTGTTTGTTCACAGGTTTGTTTATTGACATTTTTTGTAGGTTTATTTCTATTCATTAGTTGTTTGCAGGTAGCCAAGGTGAAGCCCTAACCTTGTTTGCAGAGGGGCTCACGGCTATTCTTTCTTGTAATTTTCTTTCTGTGCATTCAGTTTTCTTTTTGCATTTTCCACATGCAAAAACCTAGCCTTCTGTCCTATAGATAGAAGGGAGCCATTCTGATCCCTATAGCAAGGAGAAATCCTTGCTACAGGACCAACATGATCAACATTCTCAACATAGATATGCATCAAAATATAGAGAACTTGTTGAGCCTCTCCACCTTAACCATAGAGATACAGAAAGCACTTCGCACTTGGGAGGAAATTCAACATCAATTATCAATCACTGCGGAAGATAGTGTATAAGTATGCATTCAACAACAACCATATATCATAAAACATAGATCGTAAAGAACAATACAACAACATGGATACTCAAGACAAAATATTGTCATCTCCTCATTTCTTCGGGACAAACAAATATTTTGTGCTGGGGGAGATGTTGGAGGAGCTAGTCAGCCATGCCGAATAGACTCTCTAGCTGAATTATTGCATGTTATGTTGAACTCATAGGTTGTGCTGGTTTGTTGAATCAACAGGAAATTCTTGTAACTAGTATGTAAATCATATATTATGCAATAGAGTCGAACAGATACTTGGTTCGGTTTATTGTATGAATCCACATGTTTTGCTTAGTAATATAGGCTATTATTTTGTCTATAATTATTGTCTCTTATTATGTTATTGCTATATGAATCTATACGTGTATCATTGGTAACCTTGCAATCTGATTGATTACAACATGCCCCATCTTATGACATGAGTAACATTGAAAGGATGAGTAATCCCTTCTAGGTTTCTTATTATTCTTGAAGCCTAGTTATCTTATGGGAGATGAACCTTGACTCTTCCTTTTGATTCTTCCATTCTTGGTGTGTAGCTAGATATTGATCTTCATTATCATTTAGATTCTCTTATCTATTTACTATCCTTCCTTCTTCATGTACACATTCTTCCCATAGCTTGTTGAAATTGGTTAACTTTCTTTTAGCACATATTTCTCTAATGAAGGAATCCCATTCTCTAGGGAGACCTTTCAGGGTGGTCATCACCACTTCTTCTTCTTCCTCCATAGCACCAATGGATTCTAACTGTTATTTAACCTAAGATACTCTTGAGAAATATGATGGTACGGTCTCTGTCTTCTATATCGTCACACCCTTGAGTTGGGTTCTCAAGTTCATTATTATGTTGATGTTCTTACCTTCAAACATACTAGTTAGTGCATCAAACATTTCTTTGGAGTCTTATTTGAAGATACATGGGGGATCAAATGATATTTGATGGAATTATCTATGATCCTTTTTACTTTGATCATATCCCTTTTTTTCCTTTTCTCCCTCTGATTCCATGACCTCTTCTTTGATAAATCCATCTAGGTCATGTTCTTCAAGGATGAGCATGATTATGTACTTTCATGCTCTGAATTTCTCTTCTCCCTCAAGTTTTTCATCAAGCTTCGTGTTTTTTTTCATTTACATGAATGAGAACTTAAAATGGAAATATAAGGGATAGAACTTACCAGTATGAAGACTACTTTTGGAATTTGCTTCAAGGTGGATTAGTGTTGGAGTATCCTTAGTCAGTTAGCCGACTAGGTCCTTTAGTCGACTAATTGTAAACAAGTATATTATGATGATATCATAATTCGTGTCGCTTAGTTGAATAAAAAAGTACATATGTAACTATTTGTAAATATTATATATATGATGTAGAGACAGATAAATACTTGGTTGGGTTGGATCTACAAACCCTCTTGTGTTCTTGGGTAATATAAGCATTTTTATACCGTCTACCATTCCTCGTCTTTGGTTATATCATTGTTTATATGAATATGTAATATGTATAATTGGTAACCTTGCAATATAATTTATTACAACATTGGTTATGTTTCTGGTGGTACATGTCATAGATGAAAATGGCTATGACCTGATGATATCAGAGAAAGAGATTAAGGATTGGTGGGCGCAGAAAATAATGAACTACCTGCAAAATTACACTAGAGGAAACATGTTGACTATTGGTCAAGTAAAGGAGAATATTTTCTCCAAAACACATGAAAATTTTGTCGAGTTCGTACCCTATGTACTGAAGAATATTCTGGATGAAAAATATGGTATATGAAAATGAATGACAATTACACCAAAAACTGACCAGAGGAGGACGTACAAACTTGCAGGAGTGGTTTGAAAGAATTGATGACGAATTATATGAGGAGCGAGCTATCGAGGAATGAATGTTTGTCGATAACATTGAAGAGAGATTCTACAAGGACCTCACTGAAAAATTCCTTTTTTCTCTACCAACACTTTTCTTTATATTCTTGATCGATAAAGGAGCAAGACATATTTTTGAACCTCAACCACTTTTGATAACGACACTAAGAAACACGAACTAGGAAGAAAAGAAGAAAGAGTGGGAAAAATTCATGAAAGAGCGAGAGTGGGAGTACTTCCTCAGCAAATAAATGGTTGCACCCTATATTTCTAAAAACAATTTGGCTAGATAATGGGGGGGAATCTGATCACGTTTGGTAAAGTAGGGAAATAACCGTCGACCGATAAGGAACACAACATGGAGAACAATGGAAAATCAAAACAAAAAGGGATAAAAGTAGAATAAAGACACATGAAATCACTCCATATATTCATAGGATTGAGTGGGAAAAGAGAAGGAATATGCAAGAAGAAATAAGGGAGTAGGCTGTTGTACTCCAGAAAGAAAGGAAGATGAGTACGGTGACAGAAGTAGAAGAAAATCCACCAGAGTCTGTTCATGACCGACAAGAAAGGGGTGTTGATGAATATTTGTCACCTATAGAAGAAGACTTGTGGATAAAGCATGGTAGAGCTCTCCAAGTAAAAATACTTGAACCTATAGTACCACATTATCCATCACATCTTATGCAGAGTGCCCAAATGCAAGACATTCTTCAAGAATATTTAGGATTACATGCTATCCAGGTAGGCATATGGAGTCAACAAGACAATTAAGGAAACAAAATTGATCAACTATTAATTCATTGAACATGAGAGGGAAACTGGGTTACTTTTGAACCCTATCTCTCCAATCACAATTTTCACCTGCTTTACTTAGAACGTGGAGGAGATCCCCCTAACCAATTCTAGTTATAGATAGTTCACCAGATTAGTTGGTATCACCAATACGAGAAACACCCCAGTTTGATTTTTTTTTACTTGGGTATCGACAGAATTTATCGACCTAAATAGACTTATAATAGTCGACAAGGAGTTGACTGATATAGAAAATTTTAATGACGGAAACAAAACAACCGTCGAGAATAGTTGTGAAAAGAGCGCAGTTATAGGAAGTGACCCACCACTACCACCAACTCCACCAACAAAAGAAGACAAAGATGTTGTAGATATGATCCACATAACCCCTCATATTCCCCTCTAGGAGGGAGATGAAGACCCCAAATGACATTAGTTTGTCTATGAGTCGATATGGGAGGGAAACGCCATTACCAACGAGGATCGTCAACTGGCACATTTTGTTGGTGCTCTTTGAAAAAGAGCACTAACTTCGTACATGACCTACAAAAAAAAACACCAAATGCGACAAAAGAATAGATCAAGCAACATTTGATGTATTTCTTTAAAACTACTAACGCAAAGCATATTGCTGCCAAGAATTTGAAGACCACTGCTCAGAAGCTGACAGAAACAATACAAGAATACGATAAAATATTTAACGGATTTCTAAGAAAATTACAGTATACTATTAATGAACAATTATTAATTCAGTGGTTTGTTGTCAAATTATTACAAAAAATTCGAATGCAGATCTGGCTAGATAATTTTAATACATATGAAGATGAATTAACAAAAGAATTCCAAATTGAAATGGATGAGGATTATCCTATAAATATAAATTTTGTCGATCGATGTATTGAGGAACAACTTCAAAGTATGCAAAAATAAATACGAGAAATGATCCTAAGAGGAAATGATATCTAGTGTAACAAATACCCAATGGAAGTTCATTCGAAAGATTATTGTGGACAAGATGATCATCAAAAAGACATCCGGTTCATTTAAATGAAATGTTTTTGCGACATCTTCTAGGGGCACGACTTACATGAAAAAAATATTTCTCATATAATATGAAGAATGAACAAGCTCACTGGTGCACAATTTCTAAATCAAGAACCACTTGAGATTAGAATGTTAGTTGAATTTAAAAAATAGGCAGAAATACCAAGCGATTTATCATAACAATGTTGTAAATAAAAATAATAACATTGACAACAATGAGAGAAATGACAATAACGACAGGAACAATTATCAAAGGTCTAATGTCCATAGACACAAGTGCTGGTATGAAAACTACAACTGACAAGGAGTAATTCAAGGTCAAGGGAGATATTTTGGAAATAAGGAAAACCCACCATGCCGGACCATCAAGTGTTATACTGTTGGGCGCTAGAAATACCACTTTTTCCTTATCATGTTTAGCCCTTTTCCCCTAATTTTTCATTCCATTTAGAACTGAGTCCTTACATTTTTCCAAAAGAACAAGCATGAATTCCAAAGGTATAAATCATTATTAGTTATTTCATTAATTCTTGATTTTACTTATCATTATGAACTTTATCTTTCATTTGCACTCACTCGTTATTGGTTTATAAGAAAGTTTCAGAATCTCCAGGTGTTCTAAGTGTAACAACTCACTGAATTCGGGAGATGAGTAATTTCTGCCGTTAGTAGCCTATTTTGATGATCCCATCTAAGTTATTGATTAGAGAATCTAAGATGTCCTTCCACGTATATAGTTGAAACTACCCAAGCATGTTTCCCCATTAGCTGGAACATGTTCAACCTATGAAACACTTCAAATTAAAACTTCATCCATTCTTATGAATTGATTTTATGTAATGTAATAATAGTCGCAATTGTTCTTGTTTAATTTAGTAGAATGAAGATCATAGATCTGCATGGATTCTCGATATTAATGGAGATGAACCATTCCATCTCTATATAAGTATGAATAGAAAATTGGAGATAGGGGTTGGAAATTTGAAAGAAATCATAGCATAGGAGAATGCAACTATACTTTGATCATTTTAATAAAGGAGCATCAATTCTCAATACTTTCTTGTTGTAGATCTTGTTAAGCCTTCAACAACATCCATGTTCGAAGGCCAGGTCCCGCCTTCTTACAGAGTTCCTGGTAACAGTAAATTTTTAGCTTAGTTGTTTTTTCTTGGTGTGGGATTTTATTTTGATGCATTTGTAGACAAATGCAACAATGTTTATTAAACAATTGCATTATCATATTTTCCTTTGGCTTATTTTCATAACGTGGTGTGACAATCGACTGTGTAGGATAATCCTCTTCTTTATGCAAAGTGTGTTAATTAGTTGTAGTTGTTACAGTAATGCTCAACTTATGTGTAGTATTTCCATTTATCTTTCTGAAAGTTTGTTGAATTAGATAAGATCATTGCTTTTATGAGTTGGTTTTTTTGATTGATGGTTTGTGATTGTTGTGGTTTGATAAAATAGGATTTAAGTTCTTACAAAAGTTGTTAAACTAGTAGCAACAAGGAAGTTCTTCTTGCATGCATGTGTTCTTGCATAAAGAAGAATTAAATTAGGAAACCAGTTGTACTTAATTTAATTTTCCTAAGTTTACTTTGGACAACAAATTAAAGTTCTCTAAATTAACTTTAGTAAACCACTAGTTAATGTGAAAGTGAAATTAGGGTTTCTGCTTTAGCACTCGTTAAAGTGAAAGTGAAATTAGGGTTTTTGATTTACCTAACGTTATAAAAGAGAGATAAATTGTTGGAGAGAACACACTTGTATTCTGATAGAGATAGGATACAAATAGGGAGAGAACGTGAGACAAACGATTTAGCTGAGAAGACAGAGGAGCGAGTACCAATATCATCGAGTTTCATACAGCTGGGCCATACACTCACACAGGAGGGTGTTGAGGTTTAGCTGGGATTTTCCTAGTGATTCTGTTGGGTACTACATTAGCTAGGTTTGGGTGAATTTGTAGTGATTGTAAAAGTTCCATATTTTTTCATAATAAAATCTATATCTGACTGCTGCACCGGTTTTCCCATATTGGGTTTTTATGGGGGTTTCCATACCCAAAATAATAATGTCAATATTGTGATGTGATGTTGTAATTTATTTCTCAGTTTTATATTCCACTTCATACTGTAAAAGAAATTCATGTGTGGTTATCAATTGATATTTTGCATGCACTGTTTATCCCTACTTGAATATTAAAGGAAAATTTACATGGTATCAGAGCTCTGGTAAGTTAAAGATGAGAGATTTGCAGCAACAGTGATAGATCAGGAAAATATCTATAGGAAGACACAAACCTAGACTTCCATATCTAGGGTTTGATATGTACACTTCACTATGGCCATTTAGTTGAGATTTGAGGATAGACTTCAGGGTGCTCAAAAATTTCTTACATGGAAAGAGAGGATCACAAGGATCCTAGATGTTAGCGATGCTGAGGAGCACATTGACTCCACAAAAGTTGCACCCATAGATCAAGAAGATCTGATAGCCTGGAAGAATATTGATTCAAGAGCCATACTAATTATTATGGATGGAGTGAAGGACCATATAGTCCCTCACCTTTCTAGTAAGAGGATCGCATTGGAGATGTCGAAGGATTTGGAAAGTGTGTACCAGAGCAAGAAAGAGAACCAGAGGATGGTGTTGCAAGAGAGGATGCAGAACACCAAGATGAACAAGGGTGAAGGAGTGGTTCCTTATCTCACAAGGCTCACATATATTAGGAATGAGCTTGGAGTGGTTGGCTCTAAAATTGATGATGAGGAGCTAGTTCATATAGCCCTCAATGGATTCTCTAAGCGATGGGACACCTTTATCAAAGGTGTTGTGGCTAGGGAGAAGCTCCCTGATTAGCAAATACTATGGGATGAATTTGTGTAGGAGGACACCCGCATGGGTCAAGGATTGGGATCATCCAGTAGTTCCCCACAGATTGTGGATGAGGAGGCTCTAGCCCTTACAAGGAAGAGCAAGGGGAAGGAAAAGAGGAAGAAGGATGGTAAGAAGAACCTTGACGTGTCAAAGGTAAAGTGTTTTATTTTCCACAAGAAGGGACAATTTGCCTCCAAATTCCCAGACATGAAGAAGAAGAGTAACACTCAGATGGCTATATCTGCAGAGATGGATGAGTTCAGTACGAACTTCGATGAGTTTTGTTTTATAGCTTGCATGGAAAGCACCACAGGGAGCCACATATGGTACATTGATAGTGGAGAATCTAGTCACATGAATGAACATAAGAGATTCTTCAAACAATTACAAGACGGTGGAATAGGGATCCACGTTGAGCTGGGTGATGATACATGGTATCAAGGGTAGGGAGTGGGCATTGTTTCATTTGAGAGGGAGTTTGGAAAACCCCTCAATTTTTCTAATGTGTTATATGTTCTAAGACTGACCAAGAACCTTATATCGGTATTCACTCTAGAGGAAAAGGGATATAAGGTGAAGTTTCATGACCATAGAGTGTATATCAAGCCCAAGGGGTCAAATAGGAGCTTCGATCGGGTGATTGGTAGAAGGAGAAAGAAAGTGTACAGATTAGAATTTGAGCCTACAAAGGCTCTAGTTAGAAGCAACAACAACATTCAAGATGAGTTGTGGCATGGGAGGATGGAACACTTACTATTAATGTATTTGTAACTTCGGAATGTATTCATCCATATATCTTATGTATTTTACCCTGATGTTTATTATGGGACGTGTCTGTAATGTATTGGAGTCATGGCATACCCTTATGTTCCTATCAGGAGGTTTTATAATGTAAACAAGTCATGTCAAGTCATTGTGGGTAACCCTCCTATTGGTCAAGGGTTAATGTCCCCATAGTTGTGGGGCCCTAGGTTTATTAGAATATCCTAGAGAACTGAACCCTAGGTGAGTCATTCTAAGTTGAGGAAATAGTCCTCACCCTTGTGTTAAGGATAACCTTCCTTGTTGGTCGAAGGAGGAAAATTCCCCATAAGTTGTGGGGCACTATGGTTATTAGACACTCCTAGAGATGTCGGCTCTAGTAAGTAATTGTTAAGTGAGGCTGACATGCTGTAGTGGGTTTCAAGTGAAGAAAAGAATATAAATAGAGAGTGAGCCTCTCTATTTATCACACACACACTCACTCATTGGGGCGCATGAGTGAGAGAGAAGTTGTTGGGATCAGAGAGAGAGACTACTGCTGTAAGGAGATCATCTTTATGTTTTTGGGTTTTACTTTTGGTGCTAAATCTATCTATGAGCAAGTTGCGGGGTTTTATACTTTATGGTTTCCTCAAGGAAAATTATTTCTGTCTCTTGTCTCTTGTGTTTTATTGTTGTGCATGTTATTCTCTCAATTAAAGATCCTAAGATCATAATGCTAGCTTGAATGATAAAAATCTAACATGGTATTAGAGTTAACCTGAGAAGAAGAAATTTTTCAACTATAGAAGCTAGGACTTGTTACTTTTTGGGTCTCTCTCCACAATCCATCAGCAAACGTATGCTAGGCCAACTCTCCATTGAAGGGTGCATCTTTCTGTCGAAGAAGAATTCGATTCCGAGCATTTTTAGTTTTTGGTACGAGAAATTAGGGCTTCCTACAGAAGAGGAATTTTTGAGTGAGCCCAGCATAGGATTTCTCTCCTCATAAAAATCGAAGTTTAGAGACCTAGGTCAATATTTTTGGTTGGGTGAAACTCTGGGAAAGTCAAACCCTAGTTTGACGCTAAGCTGGAAAAACCCTAAAATACTAAAACGGATAATTTTTGGTAGATTTGCTATATATTAGGATTGTAGAAGGATCAGGGGCTGAAACTTTCACAGGATGAAGATAAAATCCTGATGTACACTATTTCCAAAATTAAGCCTCATATTCTCTATATTCGGGGATATATGATCCCTCCAAGTTAGGGTTCCAGCCTCTTCCAGGATTCATCCCTAAACATGACACATAAGGAGAATTGCTATATCTTGGGCTACAAAGGTCCAACTAAATTTTAGAAGATGTTATAGAAAGGGCATAGAATGTACTATATATGGTCCAATTTTTAGACCCAGAATATGAAACAATGACACGTGGAAGTCCATACAACTTCGTTGTTCTGAACAGTCATGAAATAGGTCACCTTGGGAAAAAGAGCATAAATCCCAATTGGTGAAACCAATTCCGATGAAACCTATGGTGTTGGAATAGGGACAGGCTAGGATACCTCAGGGAGAAGTGTTAGAAAAATAGAGGCATTGATTTCATATATATCACAAAAATAGTATCAGGAATTCCTGTAGAAGAAATTGGAAAACTAGGGCTTCTTGTTCCGGGAGCTTCCCTCCACTGTTTTCAGAAAAGGAGTACATTGGAAAGCTTTCCTTGAAGAGATATATCTTTCTATCCAATCATATTTGAAAGATTCCAAGTTTTGAAAACCATGGTTTCTCTAACAAACCCTAGATGAGCCAGCTCCCGAACCATGGCGGACACCTCAAATCGGTAAGATATAATCTTTTGCTATTTTCATTTGAGGTTCTCATTTCAAAGTGATCTATCACATCATCTTGATGAAGTTGAAAACTTCCAAGCATGGAAGTATATGATCTCTCTAAAGAAAATGAATTGGACACGTACGTGAGTAGAGAAGTTCCAGTTCCATAGGGATATGAGGCTCAAATCCTTACACAAGAAGAACTTGGTTAAGGCCAAGAAGATCATTGTTGATTCAATCACGGATCAACTTGTACCACAAGTGTCTTCCCTAATGACACTGAAGATGTTTGATTATTTAACCAAGATATTTGAAGGGAAGAACATAAATCATAATACAAAATTAAGAAAACAATTGAATAATGTGAAGATCTAGAATGCAGAGACCATACAATCATACTTTACGAGGGTCTCTCAAATCAAAGAACAAATAGTAGCAAAGGAAGATACTTGTCACTCCAATACAAAATGTTTCAGTGCATAGAGCATAGAATATAGAGGGAGTATTATGGTTCAAAGGGAGTGACTACAAAATATCATGAGGTTCGACATGGTATGACAGGATGGATAGATTATTGGTGACTCTAGGCTTTACTGAGAGTAAAATGGATTCCAACCTTTGCTTCAAGGTTGAAGGCAGAAGAGCAGTGATGCTCCTGTTATGTGTCAATGCACTACTTTCTAGGCATGGAGGTGTGAAAAAATATCCCTGGGACAATAGAAGTATGTAGTAGATATCCTTAAGAGGTTTAGGATGATGGACTGCAAGGCCATGACCACACCTATGGCATCGAACCTGAAGCTATTGAGTGTTTCTTCATCAGAGTCGGTTGATGCCACAATGTATTGTCAAATGATTTATTCCTTGATGTACCTGATGAATACGGGACTAGAAATTTGCTTTGATGTGAACACCTTGAGCCAGTTCTTGACAGATCTGAGACATGTTCACTTGATTGCTGCAAAGCATATTCTGAGGTTACCACAGGGTACAATTGATTATGGGCTCAAGTATGAGGCGAATTAGAAGATTAAACTGGAAGGTTATGTTGATTCAGATTGGGTAGTGCCATCGATAGAAAGAAAATTTCAGAGTGTTGCTTTAGTATGTGATTAGGTGTGATCTCTTGGTTTAGAAAAAAACAATCCTATGTGGCACTGAGTACAGCTGAAGCAGAGTATGTCGCAGCTTGTTCAGCTAGTTGTGAGGAAGTATGGTTGAGGAAGCTACTGTCTAATTTATTTGATCTCCAGTTGGATGCTACTTGTATATATTGTGACAACCAGTGTTCCATGACAAGTCAAAGCATATCGAGATAAAATATCACTATATCAGGGATATGGTGTAGAGAGGAGCAGTGAAGCTCCAGTATGTTGCGATGGATGAACAGATAGATGATGTGTTGATGAACCCATTAGCTAGAGTGAATTTTGAGTACTTCAGGGAGAATCTTGGTTTTCTCTAGATCGAGGTTCCTTCCAAGGGGAAGTGATAAGTCTGTGATCCAGTCTAACATGGTGAGAGGATTGGTTCCTTCCATGGTCAAATGTAAGGGCTGAGCCATTCTATCATGGTGAGAGGATTGGTTCCTTCCATGTCAGATGTGAGTGCTGAGCCATTCTGATGTGATTGTAGGATTGGTTCCTACATGATCAAATATAAGTGTTGAATGCCATTGTTTGAATGGAGGCACCTGGTAAGTTACCAGGAATACTTAGTCTGGGGTTGAGGGCCATTATGATGTAATTGAGGGATGTGTTCCCACTTGACCAGATATAAGTGCAAGGCCATTCTGATGTGATTGAGGGATGTGTTCCCACTTGATAAGATATAAGTGCAGGGCCATTCTGATGTGATTGAGGGATGTGTTCCCACTTGATCAGATATAAGTGATGATGGAATTCTTTGGGAGAATGGAGGCACCTGGTCAGTTACCAAGAACCCTCAACCTGGGGTTTAGATCCTTTCTAGCAAGGTTGCAGGATGTGTTCTCGCATGGTTGTATGTAAGTGCAGAGCCTTTCTAGCAAGGTTGCAGGATGTGTTCCCACATGGATGGATGTAATTGAAAAGCCTTTCTAACAAGGTTGCAGGATGTGTTCCCGCATGGCTAGATGTAAGTGTAGATCCCTTCTAGCATGGTTGCAGGATGTGTTCCCACATGGCTAGATATAAGTGTTGAGCCTTTCCGATAGGGTTGTGGGATGTGTTCCTGCATGATCAGATGTGAGTGTTGAGCCTTTTTTATAGGTTTGTGAGATGTGTTCCTGCATGATCGGATGTTAGTGCTGGGCCTTTCTGACAAGGTTGTGGGATGTGTTCCCACATGGTCAATTGTAAGTGCTGGATGGGCCATTCTGACTTAGGGTCAAATATAAGCACTGAAGAAGACCTACATGGAGGCTAGGCCTACAACCAACATGAAAAAGGGATAGCTCTGTACAACTTCTTATGATGATAAGAATCATGAGATAACACCCGTGATGATGATCTAGCAGGGATGATCCACCAGTGATGATCTAGATCGAGTGATGATCCAGATCCAGTGATGATCTAGATCGAGTGATGATCTAGATCCAGTGATGATGTTCTAGTGATGATCCAAATCCAAGGATGAAGATGACTTGAAGATGATGATACAAATGATATAGAGAAGAAGACTCGTGCTGATAAATTGTGTCGAGAGAATACCTTCCTAGTTAAGAGGGAGTGTTAATGTATTTGTAACTTTAGAATGTATTCATCCATATATCTTATGTATTGTACCTCGATGTTTATTCGAGGATGTGTCTGTAATGTATTGGAGTCATGTCATGCCCCAATGTTCCTATCAGGAGGTTCTATAATGTAAACAAGTCATGTCAAGTCATTATGGGTAACCCTCCTATTGGTCAAGGGTTAAAGTCCCCGCAGTTGTGGGACCCTAAGGTTATTAGACTATCCTAGAGAATTCGACCCTAGGTGAGTCATTGTAAGTTGGGGCAACAGTC
>LPNX010344706.1:119125-144674 GCA_001517045.1 Pseudotsuga menziesii | reverse complement strand
CCCTCCTTGTTGGTCGGAGGAGGAAAAGTCCCCATAAGTTGTGGGGAACTAGGGTTATTAGACACTCCTAGAGATGTCGGCTCTAGTAAGTAATTGTTAAGTGAGGTCGATATGCTAGAGTGGGTTTCAAGTGAATGAAAGAATATAAATAGAGAGTGAGCCTCTCTATTTATCATGCACACACTCACTCATTGGAGTGCATGAATGAGAGAGAAGTTGTTGGGATCAGAGAGAGAGACTACTGCTATCAGGAGATCATCTTTATGTTTTCAGGTTTTACTTTTGGTGCTAATTATATCTCTGAGGAAGTTGTGGGGATTTCTCCTTTATGGTTTCCTTGAGGAAAATTCTTTGTGTCTATTGTCTCTTGTGTTTTATTGATATGCATGTTATTCTCTTAGTTAAAGATCCTAAGATCATAATTCTAGCTTGAATGATAAAAATCGAACACTTACACCATGGAGTACTGAAGCATTTGAGACAGGAAGTCATTGGAGTTCCTCAGGTACAGGAGGAAAAGCATAACCATTACAAGGGTTGTGCTTTGGGGAATAACATCAGGAAGCCTTTCCCACGGAGTGATCAAAAGTCTAATGATCCCTTGGACTTGGTTCATTTGGATGTGTGCGGACCTATGAGTGTCCATTCATTTAGTGGTTACAGTTATTGTGTAACCTTCATTGATGACTATTCCAAGAAAACCTAGATCTATTTCCTGAAGGGCAATTCAGAGGTCTTTGAGAAGTTCCAAGAGTTCAAGACTCTTGTGGAGAACCAAACATAAAGAAGATTCCGGAGTTGAGGACAGAAAATGGGGGTGAGTACACTTCCAATGATTTCATGGAGTATTGTTCGGCATAAGGGATTAAGAAGGAGAACATTGTGCCCCACACCCCACAATAGAATAGAGTTATAGAGCAGAAGAACATGACTATGGTTGGAGAAGCCAAGTCCATGCTATTTGATCAGGGATTACCACTATTCCTCTGGGCCGAAGCATACAAGATTGCAGTATACATTTAGAACAGATGTCCCCACATAGCCTTGGGGAGGAAGACACCATAGGAGTTCTTCATAGGAACTAGGCCATATGTGAGTCACATTCTCATATTTGGCAGTGTCTATTATTGTCATGTTCATGCTGACAATAGGAAGAAGATGGACCCTTCTGGAGAGAAGGGGTTACTTTTTGGTTACAGTGATATTTCAAAAGCATATAGAATTTGCATTCTTGTTCAGAGGATGATCATTGTGAGGAGAAATGTCTAGTTCAATGAGGATGGGACCTTGTGAATATCTTTGGACTTACCAGCAAAGCAGCAGCCAGCACATCAGTCGGGAGTCAAGTTGGAGGAGCTAGATGTATAGGTACAGGTACAGACATAGAGCACAGGTTCTAGTGGTCAGAGGGAGTTAGGTGGATAGAATTCTTCATTCATTGACTTGAAGGATGAGCTACAGCAGGAGATGGATATCCAGAAGCCACAATAGGTTGACACTAGGAAAAGTCCTAAGTGGTTTAGATCCACAGTGCAGTATTGTAGGCATGTAGATCCTCCATAGACATCTTTTAGATGGAGTGTACCACTATAGAGGATTAGTTATATGGCACTGATGACAGAGTTGATTAACTCTGAACCCTCCAGCTTCGGGGAGGCTGCACAACATGATGTGTGGCAGGAAGCTATGGTTGAGGAGTATGAATCCATTATGAAAAAATAGGTATGGGAGGTCGCACCAAGGCCATAAGGGAAAAAGATGGTGGGATATAGATGGATCTACAATGTGAAGCATGAAGCTAATAGAAGCGTGGAGAAGTACAAGTTGCGCTTCATGGAAAAGGGGTTTTCACAGAAGGAGGGTATTGATTATGAGGAGACCATCACCCCTGTCTCTATTTATTATTCTATTTGGACCATTATCTCACTAGCAGCTCAGATGGGTCGTCATGCTCATCAGATGGACATCAAGTCTACCTTCCTCAACAAAGTGATATAGGAGGAGGTGTAAATTGAGCATCCATAGGGGTTTGATGTGGAGAACAGGGAGAATCATGTATGCATATTGCATCAAGCTCTTTACGGGCTCAATCAGGTAGCTCGATCATGGTACTCAAGGATTGAAAACTATATACAGGAGATGGGATTTTAGCGGAGTGAGGATTACCGCAACCTGTACTTCTTGACAGGTGAGGTTCCTCTCATACTGGTCTTATATGTGGATGATCTATTTTTGAAAGGATATGAGAGGTTTATTGGAGACTGTAAGTCCAACATTGCAGTAGAGTTGAGATGAAATACCTTCAGCTGATGCATTACTTTTTGGGATTGGAGGTTTGGCAGAGAGATGGATGCTTCTTCATCAGACAGGGGAAGTATGCAGTAGAGATCCTGCTGAGATTCAAGATGGAGGAATGTAAGCGTGTGGCCATACCTCTATTTTCCAACTCAAGCAATATTGATGCATCGGGATCAGATGGATTTGATCCTACCTTGTATCGTCATCTTATCGGATCGCTTATGTATCTGGTCAACACTATACCAAACATCAACTTTGTATTCAACTCTTTGAGTCAGTTCATGGTGGACCCTCGAAGAGTGCATTGGACGGTTACGAAGAACATACTATGCTACATTAGACATACAATGGAGTATGGATTGGTTTATGAGTGCAGGCAGAGTGTACAGTTAGCAAGTTTCATAGATGTTGACTAGGAAGGATGTGTAGAGGACCGGAAGAGTACTTCAGGATGTTGTTTCAGCATTGGATCTGGAGTTGTCTCTTGGTTCAGTAGGAATTAGAATTCAGTTGCATTGAGCTCGACAGATGCTGAGTACATGGAAGCTAGCATGGATTCTTGTGAGGGTATGTTGCTGAGGAAGTTACTTGCAGGGTTATTCGAGTGTGAGATAGAGGATACAATAGTTCACTATGACAATCAGAGTGACATCAGGATATCTAAGAATCCATTGTTCCATGACTGGAGCAAACACATAGACATCAGATACAGCTTCTTAAGAGATTTTGTTCAGAGGGGAACCATTCAGTGGAGTACATATGGGTAGATGAGCAGGTGGTGGACATTTTCACCAAGGCACTTTGGAGATAGAGTTTTGTGAAGTTCAGGGATAAGTTGGGGTTGCTACTAAATCCCTTCCTCATTGAGAGGGAGTGTTAAACTAGTAGAAACAAGGAAGGTCTTCTTGCATGCATGTGTTCTTGCATGTAGAATACTTAAATTAGGAAACCAGTTGTATTTAATTTATTTTTCCTAAGTTTACTTTGGAAAATAAATTAAAGTGATCTAAATTAACTTTAGTGAACCACTAGTTAAAGTGAAAGTGAAATTAGGGTTTTTTATTTATCGCTACTTAAACTAAAAGTGAAATTAGGGTTTTCACTTTACCTAAAGTTATAAAAGAGAGATATATTGGTGGAGAGAACACACTTGTATTTCGACAGAGATAGGATATAGACAGGGAGAGAAAGTCAGACAGAGGATTTTGTTGATAAGACAAAGGAGCGAGCAGCAGGATCATCAATCTTCGTACAGCTGGGTCGTACACTCACACATGAGGGTGTTGAGGTTTGGCTAGGATTCACCCAGTGATTCTGTCAGGTACTCTGTTTGCCAGGTTTGGGTGAATTTTCAATGATTGTAAAAGTTCCATATTTTTTATAATAAAATCTATATCTGGTTGTTGCACTGATTTTCCCATCTTGGGTTTTCCTGGGGGTTTCCATACCCAAAATGATAGTGCCAATATTGTGATGTGATGTTGTGAGTTATTTCTCAGTTTTATTTTTCACTGCATACTATAAAATATATTCATGTGTGGCTATCATTTGATATTTTGCATGCACTATTTATTTTAGTTGAATATTAAAGGAAAATTTACAAAAGTAATTCTAGATTGATTCATTCTTAGATCATAAATCACATGATTTATATGGTATGAATCAGAAGTCCTTTAATTTATTAGATTGATAATTTAAATTGTTTTTATAGGAAGTTGAGTTGACTGAGCATTGATTAGGATTGAATGCTTTGCATTTCATTAATCAACTACTGAAATGTGTATGCATATATTTTTCTTAGTTACCTTTGAAATAAACAAATGTCCCTGGGTTGACAATTTATATTGAGCACTCTACTTGTTACGAAAATTAATGAGTATATAGAGTGATCAACATTTTTGTGCAGTTATCGGGGAAGGTAATGAATAGACATAGTTAGCAGTTGATTGGTTCAATTTCTTTAGAAATTCGGATTTTCAGGGTGTAGGTGCGATAAGATGTAGTGAAGAGTTGTGCATACTTCAGTAGAATGAATGGGTTCCTACCCTGAGGACCAGGTATGATTATTTAAGCTTGCATGAATACAAGAAGAATTCAATGGGAAACCCTTAGAAGTAGTAACTTTTTAGGTGGAAAAGGTCGTGGCTACAACCCAGGCCTAGGAAGACAACCATTCATTGATGAACTAATCCCTAGGGATGATTCTTCTACTTGAACCCTATTTCGTAGATCATATCCCATAATACGAAGCCATTTTCCTCCTAGGATGGAGTCATCGATATCAACTATGGAGAGACCAATAGAAGCTACCACTTCATCTGGTATCCCTGTAGAGAGAACTCTAGAGGACGGGGGAAGTTCTTAGGGGATAGGTAGACCGGAGAAGGTCTATCGGATCAATGGAAAAGAGGTTACTGAAGAAGATTAGTTACGATTTCGACAGGATTTTGAAGATCAGAAGAAGCAAGAGAATCAAGAGGAAGAGGAAAACATGAATAACAAATGCTATCGTGACGATCATGAAGAAGTAATAGGGGACAATGATAATGATAATGGAGACATTCAGCATGAGGAGACAGTAGCTACACTTTAGTTCCCTATTCGACAAAGAACTGGATAGGCCTTGATGAAAAATATTTCACCCTCAGTACTACTGAACTTCCATGGAAGTCTACTTAGGATCTAGATGAATTCCTCTTCAAATTTGATATTCTCTGTAGAAGCTATGACTATATCTCTAGTGAGAAGAAATTGAAATTATTTCCTGCCACCTTGAAAGGTAATGCCTTATGATGGTGTATAAGTTTGGGTGGACAAACTGTTACAATGTGGGATTAGATGAATTAGGTATTTCTTCCAGAGTGCCAAGAATATTACAGAACGAAGGATAAGAGATGTTGATGTATTTGTAACTTCGGAATGTATTCATCTATGTATCTTATGTATTGTAACTTGATGTTTATTTCGGGATGTATCTATTATGTAATTGAGTCATGTTTTCATGCCCCGATGTTTCGATTGGGAGAATAAATAATGTAAACAAGTCATGTCAAGTCATAGTGGGTAACCCTCTGATTGTGTAAGGGTTAAAGTCCCCGTAGGTTCGGGGCACTAGGGTTATTAGAATCTCCTAGTAGAGGTCGGCCCTAGTAGGGTTTTAGTCATGTTGGGATTAGTATCAATAGAGAGCTAGGTTCTCTATTTAGTACACATCATTCACACACTCAAGTGTAGCACATAGTTGAGGAAGGAGAAGACACTGGGGCTAGACAAGAAGAAGATTACTGTTGTCGGGAGTGCATCTTACTGTTTTGGGGTTTTGCATCTTGTACTGATTCTATCTCTGAGGAAGTTGCGGGGTTTTATCCATTTATGGTTTCCTTGATGAAAAACACTATGTTCATTGTCTCTTGTGTTTGATTGTTGTACTTGTTGTTCTCTTAGTAAATATCCTAACATAATGCTAGCTTAATGTTGAAAAACTAACATGGTATCAGAGGTAACCTAAGAAGAAGACACTGTGTAGCTGCGGGAAATAGGGATTCCTAGTTTATGGATATTCCACCACATATTTTCAGCAAACGTAAGGTGCAATAACTCTCCTCCTTATGGCGCATCTTTCTGTTGAAGTAGAATCCAATTATGAGGTTTTTCAGTTTTGGACCTTTCACTGCTATCGAAAATTAGGCCTTTTCACAGAAGAGGAATTTTTTAGTGAGCCTAGGACTGGATTGATCTCCTCCCAAAAATAAAAGTTAGGGACAAATTTCAAGGCATTTGGGTGGACAAAACTCCGGAAAAGAAAAACCCTAATTTTCTCCTGAACCAACTCTGTAGGATTTCAACTCAAGTTTCAGATCTGACATCTTGAACTTGGTAAGATGTAAAATATTTTGTATTTCCATTTGAGGTTCTTAGTTAAGATGTCTCATCATACCAAGATTGATGAAAAGCTTGAGGGAGCTGATAACTTCTAATCTTGGAAGTATAGAATCTCCCTGGTCCTGGAAGAAAATGAGTTAGACTCCTACGTCCATGAGGAGGTTCCAGTTCCAGAGGGAGATGAGGCTAAGGCCTTGCATAAGAACAAGTTGGTTATGGAAAAGAGGATCATTGCTAATTCTATCAAGGATCACCTTATCCCACAGGTGTCCTCTCTCAAGACACTTAAACCTATGTTTGATTCCCTAACCAAATTGTTTGAAGGGAAGAACATAAACCGGAAGATGACCCTGAGAAACCAACTAAATAATGTGAAGATTCAGAATGCAGAAACAATCCAGTCTTACTTCACCAGAGTTTCTCAGATCAAAGAGCAACTAGAAGCAGTTGATGAAGAAGTTTAAAATGCATAGATTGTGATGACTACCTTGAATGGCCTTCCTAGGTCATGGGATTCTTTCATCCAAGGAATCTGTGCTAGAAAGAAGTTAGTCAAGTTCAGCACACTATGGGAAGAGTGATTTCAAGAAGAAGCTTAGATAGCAGCTCAAGAAGAGAAGATGGGAAGTGAAGACCAATCTCTCACAGTACACTCCAAGTCTAACTCCAAGAAAATAATACCTCATAGCTCCAAAGGTAAGCACTCTCACAAAGATAACACTAGAAAAGATGTATCTAGGATCATATGCTATACATGTGATGAAGTAGGACACTATGCAAGGAATTGTCCTAAGAAATAGAAGATAATGAAGAGGAGCAACAAAAGAAGACATCATGCTCATGCTGCAAAGGATGATGAACGATCTAGGAAGAGATCCAGAGATGAAAGTGAAGATTCTTCAGGAGAGGATGAATATGTTCTGATCTCCGCTCTCACAGGTAACATTACTCATGGAAGTGATGATTGGATTATTAATAGTGGGGCCTCCAAACATATGACTGGATTCAAGGAATCTTTTGTGAGACTGTTAGAACATGAATCACCTCACAAGGTAAAGCTAGGAAATGACTACCAATTACTAATAAAGGGTAGTGGGGAATCTTCCTATAAATTAGACTCTGGAAAGTCTCTAACAATGAAAGAAGTATTGTTTGTGTCGGGACTCAATAAGAAACTTCTCTCCATATTGACATTAGATGCAAAAGGAATGAGGGTTGCATTTATAGATGGCCAAGTCATCATGTGGCCAAAAGGAAAGACTATCGATGATGCAGTAGTGATTGGAGAACAAGAAGGAGGATTGTACAAATTGAAAGGCCATCCAGAACAAGCTTTGGTCAATGACATAGTAGCGCCAAGTGAACTTTGGCATAGAAGGCTTGCACATCTGCATTAAAGAGCACTACCTATTGCAAGCAAAGGTGTCGAAGGTCTTCCAGAAATCCAAGCAAAACATGATGGGGTCTACAAAGGATGTGTGAAAGGAAAGAATACAAAGAAGACATTTCCAAGCAATGAAAGCAAAGCAAAAGGAATCTTGGAAATCATCCACTCCGATGTATGCGGTCCTATGTCATCAAACTCTCTAAGAGGGTATGCATATTATGTTTCTTTTATTGATGACTTTTCTAGGAAGACATCGGTTTACTTCATGAAGAACAAAGACAAAGTATTCAGTAAGTTCAAGGAATTCAAAGCCTTGATCGAGAACCATACTGAAAAGAAGATCAAGACCATTCGATCAGATAATGGTGGAGAATTCACTTCAAATGAATTCAAAGAGCTATGGAAAGAATCAAGGATTAAGAGGGAGTTGTCCACTCCTTATAATCCACAACAAAATGGGATTGTGAAACGGAAGAACAAAACTATCATGGAGGCTGCAAAAGCAATGCTTCATGATCAAGACCTTCCTATGCATCTTTGGGTGGAAGCTGCCAGAACAACGGTGTATGTATAGAACCGTACTCCACATAAAGTACTCGAGAATAAGACTTTTGAAGAATTTATCTCCGGCAAGAAACCAGAAGTGAGCCATCTCAAAATATTCGGCTCTCATGTGTACATCCACATTCCAAAAGAGAAGAGGACTAAATTAGATCCTTCAAGAAAGAAGGGTATATTTGTGGGATACTCTGAAAGATGGAAGGCTTACAGAATATATTTCCCAGGATACAAGAAGATTGACATCAGTAGGGATGTGACATTTGATGAAGACACGGCTTACAACAAATACAAAAAGAAACCTGCTAAATATCCTGAAGTAGCAAAAGCACCCAGAATTCATGATACAACCATGAATGAAGAAACTCAAGAAGAAGTTTGAGAATTTGAAGAACCACAAAGACCTGTAGATCCACCTCTAGAGAAGAATCCTCATAAGAGGAAACCTGCTTGGGTATGAGAACTTATCCAAGGCATGGAAAGATATGGGGCTGCAGAAGAGAATCACAGAGAAAGAAAGAGGACCAGATCCTGTTCCAGGTATGTAACTTTACTATGTGATTTCATTGATATAGAACCTTCCAGCTATGAAGAAGTGGTAGAATGGAAAGAATGGAAGGATGCTATGATCGAAGAGTACCAATCGATCATGAATAATGATGTTTGGGATGTTGTCCCAAGACCAGACGGGAAGTCAGTTGTAACTTCCAAATGGATCTACAAGATCAAACATGCTGCAGACGGTAGAATTGAAAAATATAAGGAAATATTTGTAGCTCGGGGTTTCTCGCAGAAAGAGGGAATAGACTATGAAGAAAAATTTGCACCTGTATCCAGATACACTTCCATCAGATCAGTACTTGCTCTGGCTACATTGATGAAATGGAAGATACACGAGATTGATGTCAAGGTTTCCTTCTTGAATGGTGTAGTGGAAGAGGAAGTGTATGTAGAACAACCACTCGGTTTTGAAACACATGATAGGGAGTCTCATGTATGCAGATTGAAGAAATCCCTGTACGGTTTGAAACAGGCACCCAAGACATGGTACGACAGAATTGATAGCTTTCTATCTAGTTTGGGATTTACCAAGAGTAAAGAAGATTCCAACCTTTACTACAACGTTGAATATGGCAACCCAGTGATGCTTCTACTATATGTAGACGATCTGTTTGTGACAGGTATGGATGGGTTGATTACCGATATGAAGAGAAAGCTTGTTACCGAGTTCGAGATGAAGGACTTGGGTATGATGCATTATTTTCTAGGTATGGAGGTGTGGCAGAGTGCGGAGAGAATCTTCCTTGGACAAGGGAATTATGCAATAGAGATCCTGAAGAGGTTTGGGATGATGGACCGCAAGAATATGGCCATTCCTATGGCATCGAACTTGAAGCTATTGAGTGATGCTTCATCAGAGTCGGTTGATGCTACGATGTATCGTCAGATGATTGGATCATTGATGTACCTGATGAACATGAGAGTAGACATTTGCTTTGCTGTGAACACCTTGAGCCAATTCTTGACAGATCCGAGAAATGTTCACTCGATTGATGAAAAGCACATTCTGAGGTACTTGAGGGGTATAGTTGATTATGGGCTCAAGTATGATGCAAATCAAAAGATTAACCTNAGGGTTATGTTGATTCAGATTGGGCAAGCAGTGCCATCGATAGGAAGAGCACTTCAGGGTGTTGCTTTAGTATGGGATCAAGTGTGATCTCTTGGTTTAGTAGGAAGCAATCCTGTGTGGCACTGAGTACAGTTGAAGCAGAGTATGTCGTAGCCTATCCAGCTAGTTGTGAGGCAGTATGGCTGAGGAAGCTACTGTCCGATTTATTTGATCTCCAAATGGATTTGTGACAACCAGAGTTGCATGAAATTGTCAGAGAATCCAGTGTTCCATGACAAGTCGAAGCACATCGAGATCAAGTATCACTATATCAAGAATATGGTGCATAGAGGAGTAGTGAAGCTCCAGGATGTTACGATGGAGGAATATATAGCTGATGTGTTGATGAAGCCATTGGCCAGAGTGAAGTTCAAGTACTTCAGGGAGAAGCTTGGTGTTCTCTACATCAAGGTTTCATCCAAGGGAAAGTGATGAGCTCCAAAGCCATTCTGACAAGTAGGTTAGATGTAAGGGCTAAGCCATTCTATCATGGTGAGACGATTTGGTTCCTTCCATGTTAGATATGAGTGCTAAGATCCAAATCCATTCTCATGAGTAGGTCAGATATAAGGGCTGAGCCATTCTGTCATGGTGAGAGGATTCAATTCCTTCCCTGTCAGATACGAGTCCTAAGATTCATAGCCATTCTATCATGGTGAGAGGATTCAGTTCCTTCCATGTCAGATATGAGTGCTGGCCATTTTATTGACTAGGATAGATGTAAGGGAAACTGCCACTCTCCGGGAGAGTGGAGGCACCTGGTCCATTACCAGGTAGCTCAGTCTGGGACTGGGGGCCTTTCTGATGAGGGAGGAGGATTTGGTTCCTTCCAGGTCAGATGTGAGTGCATGCCATTTTGGCGAGGGTGTAGGACTTGTTTCCTACCAGGTCAGATATAAGGGCAACTTCCATTGTCCGGGAGAATGGAGGCACCTGGTCCATTACCAGGTAGCTTAGTCTAGGACTAGGGGCCTTTCTGGTTATGGTGAAAGGATTTAGTTCCTTCCAGGTCATATGTGAGTGCAAGCCTTTTTGGAAATGGTGAGAGGATTCAGTTCCTTCTAGTTCAGATATAAGTACTGAAGCCTTTTCACAGATGTTAGTGATGTGATGTCCTATCATGCTAGTGAATGTGAGTGCTGGGACTTTCTGATGTGATTGTAAGTTCCTACATGATTAGATGTGAGTGATGGGTGTGCCTTTTTGATGAGTAGGTCAGATGTAAGTGCTGGGAAAAGACCTACCTAATGGCTATGCCTACAACCATCATGAAAGAAGGACGGCTCTGTAGAACTTCCTATGATGAGATAGCACACATGATGATGACCAGATGAGATCCAGATCGAGCTATGATCCAGATCCATTTATGATGACTCTGAGAGATCCAGATCGAGTGATGATCCAGATCCAGTAGTGATGATCCAGATTGAGTGATGATCCAGATCCAGTGATGTTGATCCAGATCGAGAGATGATCCAGATCCAGTGATGTTGATCCAGATCGAGAGATGATCTAGATCTAGTGATGATGTCCCATGATGATCTAGATCGAGAGATGATCCATATTCGAAAGACGAAGATGACTTGAAGACTTGAGATGCATATGGTGAGATGATCCAGTAGATACAGAGAAGAATACTAGTGCTGAAAATTGTGTCGAAAGAATACCTTCCTAGTTAAGAGGGAGTGTTGATGTATTTGTAACTTAGGCATGTATTCATCTATGTATCTTATGTATTGCAACCCGATGTTTATTCCAGGATGTATCTATTATGTAATTGAGTCATGTTGTCATGCCCTGATGTTTCGATCAGGAGAATCAATAATGTAAAAAAGTCATGTCAAGTGATAGTGGGTAACCCTCTGATTGTGTAAGGGTTAAAGTCTCCGCAATTTCGGGGCACTAGGGTTATTAGACGCACCTAGTAGAGGTTGGCCCTAGTAGGGTTTTAGTCATGTCGATATTAGTATAAATAGAGAGCTGGGATCTCTATTTAGTACACATCACTCACACACTAGAGTGTAGCGCATAGTTGAGGAAGGAGAAGACGCTGGGGCTAGACAAGAAGAAGATTACTTCTGTCAGGAGTGCATCTTACTGTTTTGGGGTTTTACATATTGTGTTGATTCTATCTCTGAGGAGGTTGCGGGGTTTTCTCCATTTATGGTTTCCCCGATGAAAAACATTGTGTTCATTGTCTATTGTGTTTGATTGCTGTACTTGTTGTTCTCTCAATAAATATCCTAACATAATGCTAGCTTAATGTTGAAAAAGTAACAAGAGAGGGGAACTATTTAAGATGGTGTAGAAAGATGATGAAAGTTTGGATGATTTTGTAGAAAGACTCCTATATAATGTGTAGAGATCGGGCCATACCAATATTGGAAGGGATGTCCTCAAAATTATTTTGTTGCATGGGATAAGAGAAGACGGCTTTGATATGCTTAATCTATTATGGAAGGGAGACATCTCTGAAGAACCTTTTGATCATATTGTGGAACTATGTTGATGATACTCTACAGGGTCTTCCAGAACCAGTACAAGGGAATGAGATTTCGTTACATGAGAAAAAAAGTCAATTGGTGGAGAGGATAGTCGCGTAGAGATAGGAAATATTCTTGAGAATTTGAAAACTGACATGATGAGTTCAATTTCCTCGCAGTTGGATGTCATGAGAGAAAAGTAGAAACAAGGGGCCGAAGATATGGTACTTTGGGTACTCTTCCTTAACTGTAGGAAGAATAACCGGCTGAGGGAATGCCTGCTTGATAAGGTGGAGGTATGTGGTCTGTGCAATTTGGAACATGACACTAAATATTTCCCTTCACTGCCAAAGGTCAAAGCTGTCTTTCAAGCATCTACCATGGTCATGGATCAAACCTGTTTTCTCTCACAAAAGAAGGCTTGGCCACCTTGGATTCCATGTATGAATTCGGACCCTCGATATTTTAATTCCTGGAATAACCTTAATAATCAATTTCCTCTACAATATTTGTATCCTAATTCATAGTGGCACCCACCTACACAACCTACAATGCAATATCCTTCCCCTTGGGCTTCATGGAAACCACACTCAAGACAACAAAACCCTTGGTATCGAGGATGGATAAACCCTTATCCACGAAACCAATTTTCCCATAATCAAGCACCTTATCTGTAGTATCAGCAGCCACAACTGCAACTATGTAACAATACTGCAGCAATGGGTGCACCACTTCGTCCTCAAATTTTTGTTCAACCTAACCCTAATCCTAATAATAAGGCAATACAACAATTTTAAACTTTCGTTATGCCAGCTTCTTCCGTTTCCCCTCTCTCTTGCAATGACCTACATTTACGATTAGGGAGGGTAATGGAACCAATTTTCATTGAGGATGTTCCATCCCATGTTATTGAAGAGCAAATGAATCAACAATTTGAAAATTCATTCAGTACATTGATCCCAATTGTTGAGAATGTTGAAACACTAGGTGAAACACCAATTGAAATACCTGATGAAACACCAGCTGAAACACTTGCAGAGACATGTACTAAGAATCAACCTACACAATTTTTGAGAGAACCTCCGTATCCTAAACGATTAGCCTTGTAGAAAGCAATGGAACAACCTCATTTCAACCTTCTAGGAGAATTAAAAATTACTTATGTAAATTTTCCACTATTACAAACTGTACACGATGTAACTATATATGCCAAGACTATTAGAGATCTAGTTGTGAAAAAACCAGGAAGGAAGCCTAATGATCCTCCTACAATGCATGTAGTGTGAAAGTTATATGAACTTATGATGGGGAGGGCTCCACTGGCTAAATATAATGACCTAGGTAACCCCATTGTTGCAGTATATATTGGGCATATCCAGATCCCCAACTTTTTTGTTGATTAGGTGGCGCAATAAAAGTTATGACCATTGATACTGTAAGGAAATTTGAACTCACTAATATCAGGCCTACCCCTACCATATTAGAAATGGTTGATAGATCTACGATCAAACCTGAAGGAATATTAGATGATCTAGTAGTATTTCTTGACTCATGGGAATACCCTACGGACTTTTTTGTTTTACCTCCTAAGTCACATTTTTGGACACGCCCATTAATATTAGGAAGACCATGGTTAGCCACAACATATCCATGTATTAGGTGTATATTAGGGTCCATGACGATTTCTGATGGAACTGATATAAAAAAACTGAACTTATATCCTCCAGCTCGACAAAGCTCGGATGCTGAAACTCCATTATGGATGGATTTGGAGGAGGAATAAGGTACTCAACAATTGTTGACAATTGGGAGGGCCTTGACTTTCAAAATAGAGACTGAAGACGATACCATTTGAAGTTCTATTAGTGAGAATACGTATGTCACCATGCATATCAGATATTGAATAGAACCTTAAAAGAATAGGAACAAGAATAACTTACTAAAGAAAACATGGTAAGTAACACTAAAATAATCCCAATAATTGAAAACTCAAATAGTATTCCAATAGAAATCAAATGAGGGAAAACATTGAATATTAATCCTAATATCAAAAATGATGAACTGGAACGTCTGGTTACATTGCTGAAATGGCATAAGGGTGTTGAATGATTTGAGTATATAGTTGTCATTGATGTCAAAGGTGTTCATGAATGAAAAAGGAATAAGCAGTGGATATGATGGCAGGACAAACTCAGTGAAAGACTAAGGTAGTGATGACATAGCACGACATAGTTGAGGATGTGGCATGACACATATGATGCAATGCAATATGATGGTGTCCTAATGATGATGAAAGACTAAGGTAGTGATGGAAAAGTTGCTTCTAAATTACAAAAGATACCATGGCAGAGTTAACGCAGCATAAGTCATAGAAAAGACGAAATGAAATGAAGATGAGGTGGCATAGATGAAGATAGTGATGACATGGCATGATGATGAGGTGGCATAGTTAGCTGCATGGAATTGAATGAGGATCAGTTTTTGTATAATCCACAAAGACATAATGAAGATCCACATTAGTTATAGAATGGACGGTTACGAAGCATCCCGCACAAGATCCGATGGTTAGGAAGCATCTTGCAAAAGATAGGAGAAAAATCCAAAGTTCCACAAAAGATCAATATCAGTGGGTAAGGGGTAAATCTACAAGGAAATCAATGGTCCAGCAAAATGTGGAAAAAAAGTTGCGAAAGAAAATTGTGGAAGTCCAAATAAAAAGTGTGATTCCGCATCCCGCATCCCATAATCCGTAAGATCAACGATCAAGAAAGACTTCGAAAAATATCGACGATGTGGAAGAAAAATTGTGGAAAGGAGCTTGCGGAAAGCCGAAATGTTACGTTTCCGCATCCTGCATTCCATATCCCACAATATGCAAGGATTGGATGGTTGAAGTTATTTCTGCCAAAACAGATCGACGGTGTAGAAGGAAAATTGCAGAAAGAAGCTTATGGAAATAAACTTGCGGAAAGGAGCTTCCAGAAAGGATCCTATGGAAAGAATCTTGTAGAAAGGATTATGTGGAAAGGAAAAAGCAAACAGTCGACATCCCACATCCTGCATCCCGCAATCTGGAGATCGACGGTCAGGAAAATGACCGACGAATATCAACGGTGGGGAATCATTGATGAGGAAATCTTTGTACGAAAAAGACAATTTTGAGGTGAAATCGATGGTTGGATCGATGGTCCATATTGAATTAGAGATAATATCAATGAACCCAATTCGATCGGGAAGTTGACCCTGCAGAATTTTTTTTCAAGTGACAGAAATGATTTTTGCGGTGCAAGATCAATGTAAGAATGTGAAAGGACATTATGGAAGGTTTGATATTCATATCTGAAAGGGTGCAACATTAAAAGGTGTGTATGTTTAGTTTGAAGATGCACAACGATTGAAAGAATCTTAAATGTTGAGAAGTAATTAAGCAGCGGCCTGAGTAAGAAGGAAGACGTCTCTGTAGTTTGAATTGCATGATTAGAGTCAGAGACCAATGGGTGTGACAAAATTTAGTGGGAGAGAAATCGTGAGAAACATATCAAAGTGGTAGGGTGGTGCTAGGGAAGGCAATAGGCCTGCAAGGGGTTATTTCCTCCTTTAAGTTGTAGTTGATAAACCAAGGGGTTGTAGCCTCATTCCAATTGGAATTGGAAAATAGGGTGTTGTAGCATCCTTTCAGTCATAACTGATAAACTAGGGGGTCATATCCTCCTTCCAATTGGTATTGGTAAACAAGGTGTAATACCATCCTTGTCTATAGTAGCAGGAAAACATATTTCTAATTAACAATTTTGCAGTAATAGGACATATTGGTGGTTTACCCTATTGGGCTTCCATGTTAAAATTGTGTTATTTGTATTTTTGGTGTTATGTGTTTCTAATGATATATTTAAAAGTGGTTAAAATAGTAAAAAGATAACAATACCGATTCACCCCCGCGCTCTCAATATTGACCAATAAACCAACAATTGGTATTAGAGCAGGTTCCTTCAACACAGTTTAACCACTGGAAGGTAGATCCTTTATAAAACCACTATGGATCAGGAAGAAGGCATGGCCACTAATAGACCTCCACTATTTACAGGAGAAGACTATGCATATTGGAGTGTCAGAATGAGATGTCATCTGATGTCCCTAGGATGGAAGGTTTGGGCAGAAACTGAAACATAACATAACATAGGAAATCAGTACCCTATAGCCACAGTTGAACTAGGCCAATATGAAGGCAATGCTAAATCCCTTAATAAAATATTGAGTGGCTTCATAAACACTGTGTTCACTAAGGTTATGCAATGCACCTCTTCCAAATAAGCCTGGGATAAATTGAAGATTATCTATGAAGGAGCATCTAAGGTAAAAGAATCCAAACTGCATACATATAAAGGTCAATTTGAAAGACTCAAAATGAGAGAAGAAGAGAATATTGGGGAATACATTCTTTGTGTAGATGAGGTGGTTAATGCTATTAGAGGTGTTGGAGGAAAATTGAAGGAAAAAGAAGTGGTAAGAAAGATACTAAGAACATTACCAATGAGATATGACTCAAAGGTTTCCACCCTAGAGGAACGAGACAACCTTAAAATAGTGACAGTATATGAGCTGCATGGAATTATCATTGCGTATGAGATGAGAACTGGACTAAATGAAACCTCAAAGAAAGAAGTAGCGTTTAAAGTCACTTCCAAAAATCAATCAGAATATCTAGATGATGTGGAAGCCCTATTTGTAAGTAGACTTAATAAAGGCAATGGGAAATACAAAGGTAAACTACATTTCAAATGTTTTAACTATGGCAGGATTGGCCATTTTTCCCATAAGTGTCCCTACCCAAAACAATCGGTGAGTGACCATGAAGAATCATGCTGTCATAAGCGTAGAAACAAGTATAAAGAGAAAAAGAAGAACTTCTATTCCAAGGAAGAAAGTGAAGATGAGGAAATAAGTGTAGATAATAAAATCCTGTTTTTAGGAACAACAAACTCAGATTAGGAATCAGAAGTGGACATAGAAGCTGAATACATGGATGTTGCACATGAAATTGAAAGAAGTAGGAAAAGACACAAAGTTTTGAAAGAGAAACTGTCTAAATACCGAGAAGAGACAAATTAGATTATTATTGATTTGAGAAACCAACTTCAAGAGACCAACATGAGTGAGGAAGATCTATTAGTTCTTCTTAGGAAGAGAATTCAAGATTCTAAAAAACTTGAGAAAGAAATTGCTCGACTTAGAGAAGGGGTTGATGAAAAATTTATCAAATCTAAGTTTAAAAATAGAACAAAGATTGTAGATGACATTCTGAGGAGCCAAAGACCATCAAGTGATGGTTTTGGTGTAGGGTTCGTTAAACAGAAGAATCTAGAGAGTTTCCCACTCACTAATAAAAAAGGAAGTACAAAGAGCTATGCTGAAGTACTGAAGAGACAGGTTAAAAAGTAAAGGTGAAAAGAATATGCTTTATATTTTCATGACAAAGACATAACTCATGAGGAGCTCAAGAGACAAGCAAGAAATAGAAATCAAAAAATATTTATGGGTCAATTTTATTCCTATAATAACTTTGGTCATAAATCCCTGAAATGCAAGGCTTATGAAAAGGTTCAAGAGTACAAGAAGGATGAAATTAAAAATTCGAAGGTGTTCACGAATGACAAAGGAATAACCAGTGGATATGATGGCATGGCAAACGTAGTGAAATACTAAGGTAGTAATCACATAGAATGGCATATTTGAGGATGTGGCATGATACATATGATGGTGTCCTAATGATGATGAAAGACTAAGATAGTGATGGAAAAGTTGCTTATGAATTACAGAAGATACCATGGCAGATTTAACGTAGCATAAGTCAAAGAAAAGACGAAATGGCACGATGATAAGGTGGCATAGATGAAGGTAGTGATGACATGGCACGATGATGAGGTGGAATAGTTAGCTACATGAGATTGAATGAGGATTAGGTTTTGTATAATCTTCAAAGACACAATGCAGATTTGAATTAGTTCTAGAATGGACTATTAGGAAGCATCTCGCACAAGATCCGATGTTTAGGAAGCATCTCAAAAAAGATATGCGACAAAGCCAAATTTCCATAAAAGATAAAGATCGTATGGTCGAGGGTAAATCCTCAAGGAAATCAATGGTCCAGGAAAATGTGGAAACAAAGTTGCAGAAGAAAATTGCGGAAGTCTAAAATAGGAAAGTATGATTCAGCATCCCGCAATCTACAAGATCAACAGTCAGGAAAGACTCCGCAAAAGATCGACGGTGCGGAAGAAATATTGAAGAAAGGATTTTGTGGAAAGCCAAAATGTTATGTTTATGCATCCCACATCCTACATCCCACAATATGGAAAGATCAGATGGCTGAAGTTAGTTTCACTAAATTAGATCGATGGTGCAGAAGGAAAATTATGGAAAGAAGCTTGCAGAAAGGAGCATGCAGAAAGGATCCTGTGGAAATAAGCTTGCGGAAAGGAGTTTGTGGAAAGGAAAAAGTGAACAATCGACATCCCACATCTCGCATACCGCAATCTGGATATCGATGGTCAGCAAAACGACCAATGAAGATCAACATTGGGGAATCATTGACGAGGAAATATTGGTACAGAAAGGAGATTTTGAGGCCAAAATCGATGGCTAGATCGACAGCCCAGATTGGTTTAGAGATAAGATCAACGAATCTGAATGGATTGAGAAGTTGATCCTGTGGAAATGGTTTTCAAGCTATGAAAATGATTTCTGATGTGTGGGATCAATGGAAGAACGTGAAAGGACATTCTGGAAGGTGTGATAATCAGTTATGAAAGGGAGAAACAATAAAGGTGTGTTTGTTCAGTTTGAATAGACACAACTGTTGAAAGAATCTTAAACACTCAGAAGTATTTAAGTAGTAGCCTGAGTAAGAAGGAAGACGTCTCTGCAGTTTGAATTGCATGATCAGAATTAGAGACTAGTGGTGTGATAGAATTAAGTGGGAGAAAAATTGTGAGAAACATATCAAGGTGGCAGGGCGGCGTTAGGGCAAGAAACAGGCCCGTAGGGGTTTTTTTCCTCCTTTCAGTTGTAGCTGATAAACCAAGGGGTTGTAGCCTCCTTCCAATTGGAATTGGTAAATAGGGTGTTGTAGCATCCTTTCAGTCGTAGTTGATAAACTAGGGGGTCATAGCCTCCTTCCAATTGGTATTGGTAAATAAGGTGGAATACCATCCTTATCTGTAGCAGCAGGAAAAACTATTTGTAATTAACAATTTTGCAGTAATAGGATGTATTGGTGGTTTACCCTATTGGGATTCCACGTTAAAAGTGTGTTCTATGTAATTTTGTTGTTATGTGTTTCTAATGATAAATTTACAAGTGGTAAAAATAGTAAAAAGATAACAATAATGATTCACCTCCCTGTATCAGTATTGACCAATAAACCAACAATTGGTATCAGAGCGGGTTCCTTCAGCATAGTTTAACCGCTGAAAGGTAGATCCTTTATAAAACCACTATGGATCAACAAGAAGGGATGGCCACCAACATACCTCAATTATTTACAGGAGAATACTATACATATTGGACCGTCAGAATGAGATGTCATCTGATGTCCCTAGGATGGAAGGTTTAGGCAGCAACTGAAACATAACATAACATAGGAAACCAATACCCTACAGACACAGTAGAATGAGGCCAATATGAAGGCAATGCTAAAGCACTTAATGCAATATTGAGTGTCTTAACAAACATTGTGTTCACTAAGGTTATGCAATGCACCTATGCCTAACAATCATGGGATAAATTGAAGATTATCTATGAAGGAGAATCTAAGGTCAAAGAATCCAAACTGTAGACATATAAAGGTCAATTTGAAAGACTCAAAATGAGAGAAGAAGAGAATATTTGGGAATACCTTCTTCGTGTAGATGAGGTGGCTAATGCTATTAGAGGTCTTGGAGGAAAATTAAAAGAAAAAGAAGTGGTAAGCAAGATACTAAGAACATTTCCCGTAGGGGTGTAGACTGACTGGCAAGTGTCGTGTAAATAAAGGAATGTTGTAAACTTGTCTCAAGTTCAAATCTCACTCCGACTTATCAGTGCCCCATGCTTGTGGGATGTGTGGATGCACCTGGGGTTATAGTGGCAGCTGACAGGAATGGACCCCGTGTCACGCAAGTACCAGAACCGCTCGGTTACCAATTCCCAAAGTACAAAAAAAAAGATACTAAGAACATTACCAATGAGATATGACTCAAAGTTTTCCACCCTAGAGGAATGATATGACATTAAAAAGTGATAGTAGATGAGATGCATGGAATTCTCACTACGTATGAGATGAGAAATGGACTAAACGAAACCTCAAAGAAAGAAGTAGCATTTAAAGTCACTTCCAAAAATCAATCAGAAAATATAGATGATGAAGAAGCCCTCTTTGTAAGTAGACTTAATAAAGGAACTGGGAAATAAAAAGGTAAACTACCTTTAAAATGTTTTAACTGTGGCAGGATTGGACATTTTTCCCATAAGTGTCCCTACCCAAAACAATCGGTGAGTGACCATGAAGAATAATGTTGTTATAAGGGTAGAAAGAATTATAAAGAGAAAAAGAAGAACTTCTATTCCAAGGAAGAAAGTGAAGATGAGGAAATGAGTGAAGATAATGAAATCTTGTTTTTAGGAACAACAAACTCAGATGAGGAATCAGAAGTGTTGTAGATGAAATTGAAAGAAGTAGGAAAAGAAACAAAGTTTTGAAAGAGAAACTATCTAAATACCAAGAAGAGACAAAATCAGATTATTACTGATTTGAGAAATCCACTTCCAGAGGACAAGAAGAGTAAGGAAGATCTAGTAGTTCTTCTTAGGAAGAGAATTCAAGATTCTGAAAAAACTTTAGAAAGAAATTGCTCGACTTAGAGAAGGGGTTGATGAAAAAATTATCAAATCTAAGTTTAAAAACAACTCAAAGATTCTAGATGACATTCTGAGTAGCCAAAGACAATCAAGTGATAGGTCTGGTTTGGGGTTCGTTAAAGAGAAGAAGAAAACAAAGAAGAATCAAACAAGGGGAGATTGATTTCTTTAAGTTAAGGATTTTAAAGATAAGAAGGAAAATAGTTGTTTCTGGTTAAAGTTCAGTATGAAAAGAAGAGAAAAAGAGGGATAACGCAGATATGATATGGTAATATCTCATTACGTGGTTAATGAACCTCGGTTCTAGTTTCAAAATTGTATTAGTTACCACCATTGGTTTTAGAGGAAGCTTATACTTAGGGGTTGTTAAAGTTAGAAAATTTCAATTAGTATCTAAGAAAAACTCAATTGGTGGGTATATTCAAAGATTTATTCTTCAAATATGATGGGTGATCAAGGTTGGTGTATGGATGACATAATATAAAGCATAAATTAATGTGAGAACAATAAAATGTGACAGTCATGAAGACCATGATATCTAAAATCAAATAGAAGATAAAGATGATTATGTTCACTTAGTATTTGAAGTCATGACACATAAAAATCGTTGACAACAGAATAAAACACAAGTCTTGAATGAAAATATTGTTAGAAAAACAGGACCGCAGAGCAATAACAATTATACAGTTAAATCAATAAACAAGAAGCAAAAACACATTAAACATTACAGAGAGACACATATATAACATGGTTCACCAAAACGATGGGCTACGTCCACAAACAAATTTGCCAGTCCTTTTATTTCATTTCAGAAAGATGAAGGGATACACCCTGCAGCAAAACCACTGCACTTCCTCTTCACGCTCTCGTAGTCTCTCTTCCAGCACAATACAATTCCCACATCCAGTACAATACAGTACTCACATCCAGTACCATACAATACTCACATCTAGTACAATATATTACTCAGTACCTAGTACAATACAGTACTCAGTACAATTACAATGGAGCCTCCTCAAGCCTTATAAAGGCTTAATCACATGCAATACGATGGGATAATACCATGCGCTACAACAAACCATGTGCCCAAACCATGTGCTAGACCTAACCACCTTTGACTCAATCCCGAGTCAAGGTTAACACATGCAATACCATGGGACAATACCATGGGCTAAAACAAACCATGTGCTAGACCTAACCACCTTTGACTCGATCTCAATTCAAGTTTAACCCTAACAATCCCCCATTTAAACTTGACTTGGAGTAATCACCAACTCCCCTCAAGTATTTACCGAGGAATCTTACATACACCCCCCTATCACCTAGGTCTATCTCCCGACTTTACCGGTGAGTTACCAGGGGTATGCATGCCTTACTAGGTCTTACATCCATATGCCCATTTACATGCAAACCGCTCCATTACATTTTTATGTGCCTTCATGGTGATTAATCACAGCAACTCTACCGTTGCTGCACTTGTTGGACCTTGGACTTGGAAAATTTCTTCTTTTCACCTTCATGCTTTAAGGACAATAGAAACCAAGCAGGAACTCAGTTTCTCTCTAGTTACTCCCTTTGTCAACATGTCTGTAGGATTCTGGCTAGTGTGAATCTTTTCCAATTTTAACAGTTCTTCATCTAGAACATATCTTATGAAGTGGTACTTGAGTTCTATATGTTTATTACTTGAATGAAAGACTCAATTCTTTGCAAGATGAATGGCACTCTGGCTGTCATTGTACAGCCTACTATTCTCCTGTTTCTTACCCAATTCTTCCATGAACCTCTGCAACCAAATCATCTCCTTACTAGCCTCTGTAGCAACAACATACTCTACTTCCGTTGTTGAAATTGAAACAACCTGTTGCAGTTTTGAAATCCAAATTAATGTTGTTCCACCTACAGTGAACACATACCCTGTGATGCTCCTCCTGCTATATTTATCACCAGCCATATCTGCATCAACATATCCCTGTAGAACAGTGTCTGAACCTCCAAAACATAATGCATGAGAAGTGGTACCTCTCAAATACCTAAGAATCCAATGTACTGCTTTCCAATGCTCTTTACCTATATTATTCATATACCTGCTCACAACTTCCACTGCATGTGCAATATATGGTCTTGTGCACACCATGGCATACATAAAGCTCCCAACTGCTGATGAATAGGGAATCTTGGACATGTAATCTATCTCTTCCTGTGTCTCTAGACACATATGCTTGCTTAGTATAAAATGGCTTTCCAAAGGTGTGCTGACTAGTTTTTCATTCTGCATTATAAACCTCTGCAACACCTTTTCTATGTACTCACCTTGAGACAATGTCAATTTGCGATTTTTCCTGTCTCTTGTTATTCCCATACCAAGGATTTTCTTTGCAGCACCCAAATCCTTCATCGCAAATGATTTAGCCAGTTTTCTTTTGAGCACATTTATATCCTGCATGTTAGACCCTACAACAAGAATGTCATCCACATACAATAACAAGATAATATATCTTCTATTATCTAGCCTCTTGAAATAAACATAGTGGTCGGAATGACATCTATCATAACCTTGTTCTGTCATAAACTTATCAAATTTTAAATACCACTGCCTTGGAGCTTGCTTCAGGCCATACAAACTCTTCTTCAACCTGTAAACCAAATTCTCCTTCCCTTTGACCTCATACCCTTGTGGCTGCTGCATATAAATCTCTTCCTCCAAATCCCCATGGAGAAAGGCCGTTTTTACATCTAATTGTTCAAGATGCAAATCTTCTACTACCACTAGACTTAAAATAGTTCTAATTGAAGTCATTTTAACAATAGGAGAAAATATTTCATCAAAGTCTATACCTTTATTTTGTGCAAACCCCTTTACAACAAGTCTAGTCTTGTACCGCTTCTTTCCTCCATCTTCTTCCTTCAACTTGTAAACCCATTTATTCTACAATACCCTTTTTCCTGCAAGCAACTTAACCAGATCCCAAGTCTGGTTTCTTACCAATGAGTCCATCTCCTCATCCATACCTTGCTCCCACTTCTTTCTAGTTTCTACTTGCATTGCTTCTTCAAAACATTCTGGCTCACCAGAATCAGTCATCAATAAATAATACAGTGAAGGAGAGAATCATTCAGGGGGTCTACTTAACCTAGTATACCTTCTTACAGTTGCAGGAGTTTCAGGTACCTGCTGTTGCTCTTGATTTTCTGGTGCTTTTGGAACTTCATTTTCTTTGATTTCATCAAGCACTGTGTACTCTATGTTTTCCTTTTCTTCTTTCTTTCCCTGCAACTAATCTTTGTACATGACCTTTTCATTGAATACTACATCTCTACTCCTAATGATTTTGTGATTTTTAAGATCCCATAAGCGATAACCAAAATCATCAACCCCGTATCCAATAAAGGTACATTTCTTGGATTTAGCCTCAAGCTTTGTTCTATCATCTTTATCAATATGGACAAATGCTTCACAACCAAAAGTTCTCAGAAATGAGTATTTTACCTGTTTACCTTTCCATGCCTCCTCTGGAATTCCACCATCCAAAGTGCTTGAAGGCCCTCTGTTTATTAAATAAACAGCAGTGTTTACAGCATCAACCCAAAACTTTAAGGGAAACCCTGCATGCAATCTCATACACCTTGCACGCTCCATGATTGTTCTGTTCATCCTTTCTGACACGCCATTTTCTTGGGATGTTCCAGGGACTATCTTCTCTCTGTGAATCCCATTGTGTGAAGAGTAACTGTCAAAATCCTTGCTGCAGTGCTCACCTCCATTATCAGATCTAAGACATTTCAACCTTTTTCCTGTCTCATTCTCAGCCAAAGCTTTCCACTTCTTAAAAGTATCAAACACATCAGATTTCTGTCTAATGCAATAAACCCAAGTTTTTCTAGTTGCATCATCAATAAAAGTAACATAATAACGAGAGCCACCAAGAGATTTTACCTGAGCTGGTCCCCATACATCTGTATGGACAAGCTCTAACTTTTCACTCTTCTTTTGTTTCCCAACCCTGAGAAATCTAACTCTCTTTTGTTTTCCATAAACATAGTTCTCAAAAAATTCCAAACTTACCTGCTTCAGATCTGGAAGCAGTTTCCTTGAGTGGAGAATATGCATCCCCTTCTCACTCATGTGGCCAAGCCTATGATGCCACAACTTTGCACCTGTTTCTGTGGAAGCTACATAAATAGAATAATCAGTGTTATGAGGACATAAATATAACATACCTATCTTATTTCCTTTTGCAATTACCATTGATCCTTTAGTGGCCTTCCACCACGTTTCTCCAAACGTGGACAAACAACCGCCATCTCCCAACTGCCCTGTTGAGATCAGATTTTTTTTCATAGTAGGAATGTGCCTTACATCCTTTAGCCACC
>LPNX010344706.1:49565-118037 GCA_001517045.1 Pseudotsuga menziesii | reverse complement strand
ACCTGCTACATTTGCTTCCTGGGTAGTCTCTTGCTGCCTCTCACCTTTCTTCTTTGGTGCTCTGCAGTCTTTCTTTAGATGTCCTTTCTTACCGCAGTTTCAGCATTCTATTTTTCTGAATCTGGACTTGGATCGTCCCTTTTTAGACTTGCCATGATTTCTTGGGCTCCTTCCTCTTTGTTTTTGTCTCCCTCTGCTCTCCATGGTCAACGCATTACCTGATGTCTCACCTGTGCTTTTCCTTCGCATTTCCTCGCTAAGAATAACACTAACAACATCATCAAACTTAAGAGTGCTTGAACTAGGGACAGAGTTACTTACAGCCATGACCAAGCTATTCCAGCCTTCTGGCAATGAGCACAAGATTAGAAAAGCCCTAACCTCATCATCAAAGTTCACTTTTATAGAACTTAACTGACCGGTAAGTATATTAAACTTATTTAAATGGTCAGCAACAGATCCACTTTCCGACATCTTCATATTAAATAAAGGCTTCATTAAAAATACCTTGTTAGAAGCCGAGGGTTTTTCATAGAGCTTACTCAATGCGCTCATCACACCCTCTGTTGTTATTTCTTTCTAAATATTGAAGGCCATCGACGAAGCTAGGCATAGCCGTATTGTTCCTAGTGCCTTTCTGTCAAGAACCTCCCATTCTTCATCCTTCATAGCCGCTGGCTATTTTGCTTTTCCGCCCAATGGCAGGTACAGATCTTTCTGGTATAGATAGTCCTCCATTTGCATCTTCCATAACTGATAGTTTTGGACATTAAATTTATTGACCCTAAACTTTCCTTATTCCTCCATTGCTCCCACTCGAACCAGGAACCCTTATTTCCTGCGAGTTTACCAACCAAATAGACCTTTTGGCTTTGATACCAATTGTTAGAAAAACAGGACCACATAGCAATAACAATTATACAGTTAAATCAATAAACAAGATGGAAAAACACATTAAACATTACAGAGAGACACAGATATAACATGGTTTAGCCAAACGATGGGCTACATCCACAAACAAATTTGCCAGTCCTTTTATTTCAGTCCAGAAATATGAAGGGATACACCCTCCAGCAAAACTGTTGCACTTCCTCTTCACGCTCTCACAGTCTCTCTTCCAGCACAATACAATTCCCACATCTAGTACAATACAGTACTCACATCCAGTACCATACAATACTCACATCCAGTATAATACAGTACTCAGTACCCAGTACAATACAGTAGTCAGTACAATTACAATGGAGCCTCCTCAAGCCTTATAAAGGCTTAATCACATGCAATACCATGGGAAAATACCATGGCCTACAAAAAACCATGTGCCCAAACCATGTGCTAGACCTAACCACCTTTGACTCGATCTCAAGTCAAGGTTAATCCTAACAAATATTGCCGACCCTTCTCCTAATTCAGTATATTATGAAAGACTGGTGAATCACCAGCTGGGCGAAATTGATATGAATATTTTGGCGAGTGAGCAACAAATCTTGACATATAGTAGGCAGAGTCTATCCTAGACCAATCCAAATGATTGGGGAGAACCAAGCGAGACAGATGCGAGAGGAACCATAGAGTATTGAATTCTAAAGAGTTATAATCTCATTGTTTTTCTTCACATGGGACATTTGTATTCTAGGGTTGTGATATTTCGGGAAAGAAATAAACTGAAGTAATCTCTGTGTTGAGGATATAAAGTTATGGGTCCCTGGACAGTTGATAATATAGATCTAAAATCCAAGAGAATCTAGCGGAATATGCTAGGTCTTTATATGAATATCTAAATGCAATGGCTTAAGGAATTCTAGTAAAAGCGGAAGCAAGTTGACTTACAGGAAGAATAAACCATTAGATATGGAAGCATGAACAAATTTTAAAAAAAGGGGGAAACATGTATCCTAGAACAAAAAATGTTGTGTTGAAAAATGTTGAGTGTATACTTTGTCACAAAAATGTTGACAAAGGAGAAGGAGCACAGTGACAAGGGGACTCCATTGATCTATCAGTTAATCTATCATTCAAGAACAAGAAAGGTTAAGATAATTGATAATAAATTGGTTAAATAACCAAGTTCAGATAAAAAGAAGAGAGATAGGAAATCCAATATCAAAATAAGTGCAGCATTGGCATAACAAGTTATCCTTTGTCATTATTGTCAAAGGGGGAGAATGTTTAGAGGTTTCCATCAATGCCAAAGGGGGAGATTGTTGGAATATTTTAGTATATAGTTGTCATTGATGTCAAAAGTGTTCACAAATGACAAAGGAATAAGCAGTTGATAAGATGGTAGGACAAACATAATGAAAGACTAAGGTAGTGATGACATAGAATGGCATAGTTGAGGATTTTGCATGACACATATGATGACATGGAATATGATGGTGTCCTAATGATGACGGAATACTAAGGTAGTGATGGAAAAGTTGCTTATGACTTACAAAAGATACCATGGCATATTTAACGCAACATAAGTCAAAGAAAAGATGAAATGGCACAATAATGATGTGGCATAAACGAAGTTAGTGATGACATGGCACGATAATGAGGTGGCATAGTTAGCTGCATGAGATTGAATGAGGATCATTTTTTGTATAATATTCAAAGACAGAATGTTGATCCACATTAGTTCTAGAATGGATGGTTAGGAAGCATCTCACACAATATCTCATGGTTAGGAAGCATCCCGCAAAAGATAGGCTGAAAATCCAAAGTTCCGCAAAAGATCAAGATTAGACAGTCAGGGGTAAATCTTCAAGGAAATCAACGATCTAGGAAAATGTGGAAACAAAGTTGAAGAAGAAAATTATGGAAGTCCAAAATAGGAAAGTGTGATTCCACATCCCACATCTCGCAATACAAAAGATCAACGGTCAGGAAAGATTTCATAGAAGATCGATGGTCTGGAAGAAAAATTATGGAAAGGAGCTTGCAGAAAGCCAAAATTTTATGTTTTTCCATCCAGCATACCGCAATTTTGAAAGATCGGGCGGCTGAAGTTAGTTCCACTAAAACAATTCGACGGTGTGGAAAAAAAATTGCAAAAAAATCTTGTGGAAAGAAGCTTGTGGAAAGGATCCTATAGAAAGGAGGCTGCGGAAAGAAGCTTGTGGAAAGGAGTTTGCAGAAAGCTAAAAGCGAACAGTCGACATCCCGCATCCCGTAATCTGGAGATCGACGGTCAAGAAAATGACCGACGAAGATCAATGGTGGGGAATCATTGATGAGGAAATATTGGTATGGAAAGGTGATTTTGAGGCCGAAATCGATGGTTAGATAAACAATCCATATTGACTTAGAGATAAGTTCAATGACTCTGATTGGATCGGGAAGTTGATCCTGCAGAAATGGTTTTCAAGCTACGGAAACGATTTTTGAGGTGCAGGATCAATGACAGAACGTGAAAGGACATTATGGAAGGTGTGATATTCATATATGAAAGGGAACAACAGTAAAATGTGTGTTTGTTGAGTTTGAAGAGACGCAACTATTGAAAGAAGCTTAAACACTAAGAAGTATTTAAGCAGCAACCTCAGTAAGAAGAAAGACGTCTCTATAGTTTTAATTGCATGATCAGAATTAGAGACCAATGAGCATGACAGAATTCAGTGGGAGAGAAATAAGGAAAAACATATCAAGGTGGAAGGGCGACACTAGGGTAGGAAACATGCCTGCAGGGGGTTGTTGCCTCCTTTTAGTTGTAGCTGATAAAATAGGGGGTTGTAGCTTCCTTCCAATTGGAATTGGTAAATAGGGTGTTGTAGCATCCTTTCAGTTGTAGCTAATAAAGCAAAGGGTCATAGCCTCATTCCAATTGGTATTGGTAAACTGGGTGTAATACCATCATTGTCTGTAGTAGCAAGAAAACTATTTGTAATTAACAATTTTGCAGTAATATGACGTATTGGTGGTTTACCCTATTGGCCTTCCACGTTAAAATTGTGTTCTATATATTTTTGTTGTTATGTGTTTCTAGGTATCGATTTAAAAGTGGTTAAAATAGTAAAAAGATAAAAATACAGATTCACCCCCCCCCCTTTCAGTATTGACCAATATATGGAAAAAAAAGGGGGCCTTTGCTTGGGAATGTACAAACATTAGGGGTATTCCCTCAGGGTTTTGTACTCACCACATTTATATTAAAAATGATTCTAATCTCATACACCAACCTCAATGTAGAATGAGCCCAAAATTAAGATACATTATGAAGGAGGAAATCTAGAAATTTTTGGAGGCAGGTTTTATCTATCCTATTTCATATAGTGAGTGGGTTTCTCACTAGTGATCATACCCAAGAAAAATGGGAAATGTCGAATATGTGTAGATAATATAGAATTGAATAAAGAAACACATAAAGACAGCTTCCCTTTACCATTTATCGATCAGTTTATAGATACCTTGTATCGAAAAAGATTCTTTTTTTTTGGATGGTTTTAGCGGATATAATCAGATCCATATTTCCAATGAATATCAAGATAAAAACACCTTCACTTGTCCTTAGGGAATATTTTCATATAGTTTTCTTCCTTTTGGGTTGTGTAATAGGCCAGCTACATTTCAGTGAGTTGTAATCAGAATTTTCTCTAAGATAGTAAATGTTAAATTTTTAACATTAAGCTAGCATAACATTAGGATATTTAACTAAGAGAACAACAAGCACAACACTCAAACACAAGAGACAATGAACACAGTGTTTTTCCTCAGGGAAACCATAAATAGAGAAAACCCTGCAACTTCCTCAGGGATAGAATCAGCACCAAAAGTAAAACCCCAAAACAGTAAGATGATCTCCCGACAGTAGTAACCTCTTTCTTCCTTTCCCCAGTGTCTTTCTCTTCCTCATATATGCGCTACAACTGAGTGTGAGTGAGTGTGTGTTAAATAGAGAGGCTAGCTCTCTATTTATACTAATTCCTGACTTCACTAGGTGTGTCTAGTAACCCTAGTTCCCCAGAAATGTGGGGACTTTAACCCTTGATTAATAGGAGGGTTACCCACAATGACCTGACATGACATGTTTACATTATAGAACCTCCTGATAGGAACATCGGGGAATGACATGACACAAGTACATCCCAGAATAAACATCGGGTTATAATACATAAGAAATATAAGTGAATACATTATGAAGTTACAATTACATCAACACTCCCTCTTAACTAGGAAGGTATTCTCTCGACACAATTTATCAGCACAAGTCTTCTTCTCTATATCATCTGGATCATCGTTAAGTTATCATCATATTCATCTTCATCATCGAATATGGATCATCACTCGATCTGGATCATCATCACTGGATCTGGATCATCACTCAATCTGGATCATCATCACTGGAGAATCATCTCTGGATCTGGATCATCACTCAATCTGGATCATCATTACTAGAGCATCATCTCTGGATCTGGATCATCATTCGATCTGGATCATAACTATGGATCATCATCATTGGATCATCACGGGTTCTATCTCATGAGTCTCCTCATCACATGAAGTTCTACAAAGCCAACCCTTTTTAATGCTAGTTGTAGGCCTAGCCTCCATGTAGGTCTTCTTCAGCGCTTATATCTAACAACAAGTTAGAATGGCCCGCACAACACTTACATCTGACGATGGGGGGAACACATCCCACAACCATGTCATAAAGGCATGCCCAACACTCACATCTGATCATGTAGGAACCAATCCTATAATCACATTAGAAAGGCTCGGCACTCAAATATTACCATGGGGGGAACACATCCCCCAACCATGTCAGAAAGGATCTGCACTTACATCTGACCATGGGGGGAACACATCCTGCAACCATTTCAGAAGGGCTCTGCACTTACATCTGACCATGGGGGTAACACATCCCACAACCATGTCAGAAGGGCTCTGCACTTACATCTGACCATGGGGGGAACACATCCCGCAACCATGTCAAAAGGGCTTTGTACTTACATCTGACCATGGGGGGAACACATCCCACAACCATGTCAGAAGGGATATCAACCCCAAGTTGAGGGTTCCTGGTAACTAAACAGGTGCCTCCATTCTCCAAGAGAATGGCAACAACCCTTATATCTGATCAAGTGGGAACACATCCCTCAATCACATCAGAATGGCCATGCGCTCACATCTGATCATGTAAGACAACATCCTACAGTCATATCAGAATGGCCCTCAGTCCTAAAACAAGTATTCCTAGTAATTGACCAGGCATCTCCATTCCAAGAATGGAAATAGCCCTTATATCTGATCATGTAGGAACCAATCCTAGAGTCATATCAGAATGACTTAGCACTCATCTTTGACATGGAAGGAACTGATCCTCTCACCATGATAGAATGGCTAAGCCCTTACATCTGACCATGGAAGGAACCAATCCTCTCACCATGTCAGAATGGCTTATGGACTCATCACTTCCCCTTGGAAGGGACCTCTATCTGGAGAACACCAAGCTTCTCCTTGAAGTACTCAAACTTCACTCTGGCCAATGGCATTGTCAACACATCAGCTATTTGTTCATCCATCACAACATATTGGAGCTTCATTGCTCCCTTCTGTACCATATCCCTAATATAGTGATACTTGATCTCGATATGCTTTGACTTGTCATGGAACACCGGGTTCTCCGAAAACTTCACACAACTCTGGTTGTCACAATATATACAAGTATCATCTAACTGGAGATCAAATAAATAAGACAGTAGCTTCCTTAGCCATATTGCCTCATAACTAGCTCAACAATATGTGACATACTCTGCTTCAGCTATACTCAGTGCCACACAAGATTGCTTCCTGCTAAACTAAGAGATCACACCTGATCCCATACTCAAGAAACACCCTAAAGTGCTCTTCCTATCGATGGCACTGCCTGCCCAATATGAATCAACATAACCCTCTAGGTTAATCTTTTGACTTGCCTCATACTTGAGCCCATAATCAATTGTACCCTTTAGGTACCTCAAAATATGCTTTGCAACAATCAAGTGAACACGTCTCGGATGTGTCAGGAACTGGCTCAAGGTTTTCACAGCAAAGAAAATATCTAGTCTCGTGTTCATCAGGTACTTCAAGGACCCAATCATCTGATGATATATTGTAGCATCAGCTGTCTCTGATGAAGCATGACTCAATAGCTTCAGGTTCGATGCCATAGGTGTGGCCATAACCTTGCAGTCCGTAATACCAAACCTCTTCAAGATCTATACTGTATATTTCCCTTCTCCCAGGGATATTCCATCTACATTCTACCACACTTTCATGCCTAAAAAATAATGCATCATACCCAAGTCCTTCATTTCGAACTCAGCAGCAAGCTTCCTATTCATATCAACAATCAACCCATCCATATCTATTACAAATAGATCATCTACATACAGTAGGAGCATCATTGGGTTTCCATCTTCAACCTTGTAGTAAAGGTTGGAATCTGCTTTACTCTTAGTAAATCCCAAACTGGATAGAAAGCTATCAATTCTACCATACCATGTCTTGGGTTACTGTTTCAAACCGTACAGGGATTTCTTCAATATACATACATGAGACTCCCTGTCATGTGTCTCAAAATTGAGTGACTGCTCCACATACACTTCATCTTCTACTACACCATTCAATAAAGCAGTCTTGACATCCATCTAGTGTATCTTCCATTTCATCACTGTAGCCAGAGAAAGTACTAATTTGATGGAAGTGTATCCAGCTATAGGTGCAAAATTTTCTTCATAATCTATTCCTTCTTTCTCGGAGAAACAACGAGCAACAAATCTTGATTTATATTTTTCTATGCTACCGTTTGCAGCATGCTTGATCTTGTAGATCCATTTGGAAGTTACAAAAGAATTCCCTTCTATTCTTGGGACAACATCCCAAACATCATTTTTCATGATCAATTGATACTCTTCAATCATAGCATCCTTCCATTCTTTCCATTCTGCCTCTTCTTCATATTTGGAAGGTTCTTTATCGATGAAATCACATAACAATGCTACATACCCAAAGTAGGATCTGGTCCTCTTTCTTTCTCTGTGAATTTATTCTGGAGCCCCATATCTTTTCGCACCTTGGATAGATTCTCGTACCCAAGCAGGTTTCCTCTTATGAGATTCTTCTCCTGAGGTGGATCTACAGGTCTTTGTGGTTCTTCAAATTCTCAATCTTCTTCTTGAGTTTCTTCATTCATGGTTGTATCATGAATTCGGGGTGCTTATGCTTCTTCAAGTTCTTCAGTAGGTTTCTTTCTGGATTTGTTGTAAGCCGTGTCTTCATCAAATGTCACATCCTTGCTGATGTCGATCTCCTTGAATCCTAGGAAGTATATTCTATAAGATTTCGAGCTTTCATAGTTTCCCACAAATATACCCTTCTTTCCTGAAGGATCTAATTTTGTCCTGTTTTATTTTGGAATGTGTATGTATACAGGACAACCGAATATTCTGAGATGGCTAACTTTTGGTTTCTTGCTGGAGAATACTTCTTCAAGAGTCTTGTTCTCGAGTACTTTGTGTGGAGTATGGTTCTGTACATACACTGCTGTCCTAGTTGCTTCTTCCCATAGATGCATAGGAAGATCTTGATCATGAAGCATTGCTCTTGCATCTTCCATGATGGTTCTACTCTTCCTTTCTGCAATCCCATTCTGTTGTGGATTATATGGAGTAGATAACTCCCTCTTAAATCCTGAGTTTTTGCAGAACTCTTTGAATTCATTTGATGTGAATTCTCCGCTATTATCTGATCGAAAGGTCTTTATCTTCTTTTCAATGTGGTTCTCAATCAAGGATTTGAATTCCTTGAACTTGCTGAATACTTCGCCTTTGTTCTTCATGAAGTAAATCCATGTATTCCTAGAAAAGTCATCAATAAAAGAAACATAGTATGCATACCCGCTTAGTGAATTTGATGACATTGGTTTGCATACATCGGAGCAGATGATTTCCAAGATTCCCTTTGCTTTGCTCTTGCTACTTGGAAATGTCTTCTTTGTGTTCTTTCCTTTCGCACATCCTTTTTAGACCCCATCATTTTTTTCTTGAATTTATGGAAGACCTTCAACAGCTTTTCTTGCAAGTGGTAGTGCTCTGTAATGCACATGTGCAAACCTTCTATGCCAAAGTTCATTTGGCTCTACTGTGTCATGGATCAAGGCTTGTTCTGGATGGCCCTTCAATTTGTAAAATCCTCCTTCTTGTTCTTCAATCACTACTACATCATCAATAGTCTTTCCTTTTGGCCACATGATGACTTGACCATCTATAAATGCAACCCTCATTCCTTTTGCATCTAATCCAGATATGGAGAGGAGGTTCTTCTTTAGTCCTGGTACAAACAATACTTCTTTAATTATCATTGATTTTCCAGAGTCTAGCTTATAGGAGGATTCCCCACTAATGTAACACCCCATTTTTGACCCCATTGCATTAAATGTACATGATGTATATATTATAATTAATCTTGGTGTGGAGCTAAAGGCAAAATCCCCACCATCAATTTAGTTGTGTTATGTTTCATATTTGGAATTATCACCGATGGTATGTCGGGGCATCATCATGTAAATATGCATTTTTAATTAAATAACCCCAACCAGCTATGTCAGTCCAACCATATTGAAAAGGGCATGATTTTCATAAGGATAAGGGGGGGGGGGGAATTGTGAAGCCTTGAACCTATGGGGAAAAATCCATGTGTCACGACCCTGTTTGATTTGCCCATATTTCCTTGTGTTATCCAACTACCATTTTAATGCTCTACAGAGTAGTTGAGGCAGTTATTTTGCTTGGGAGTGGAGTGTGGTAGGACTGTCAGTCCTTTCCCACACGCACACTCCACCAGCAAATTGAACCTCACGTTGGGTAGAAGAAACGACTACACCCATCATTCCACTCCCTCCACGATGGTGTTGTGAACACTCCCGCACTTCCCACTCTCCATTCTCCATTGTCGCTCATTCTCATGGAAGGAAAAATGTCCTGTGTCTCAGGCATAGGATTATTCTCTGTTTTTGGTCTCACGCAGCTAGGAGAGGGAGCCGTTTCGACTGTCATTTTTGTTTTCCATAGAGAAGTATCTGGTGTGTTTCCATTCGTAAATTTGGATCTTGTGTAAATTTCCCTCACTCACAGGTTGGGAGGCTGATTTTCCTTCCCCATTTGCGGTCTGTGTAAGTCTTCCCGATGGCTTCGTTGTCCAGGATGGACTGTTGTTTTCCCTACGTTGTGAGCTATGTGTACTGATACATTTTGGGACTGTTGTAGGTTGCTTGGGATTCATTTTGGCCATTATAAGGCCAAGAATGACTTAGGAGTCGTTTCCCCTGTCTAAGCTGTAATTGCTAATTGATTGCATGCGTGTAATGGTTGGTCTTCGGACTGTGTTGGGAGAAGGGATGGGGGATTGGTTTGCTTGATAAACCTGGTGTTCTTGGAATGCACATAGATAGATCTAGAGGGATGGATTTATTCTCCACAACCCCTAAATAGCATTGGAAGGGAAGTGAGTGCCTGACAGACTGTGTAGCAGAGAAGGGACTGACTCCTTGTGTTGGGTGTGTGTGGGTGTCTTAGAAGTCAGGCTAGTTCTAATGTAGGTGTTCCTAGCTCTGTAATGGGCTCACCATCTTAGCGTTTATCCTTTCCCAGCTCTTGGATGGCCTAATAAACCCAACTACGTTGGCTTGGCTGATCCATCGTGCGCTTGATAAACCCAACTGTGTTGGCTTGGCATGTTTTGTTATCCTTGGATATGTGTAATCCTGCTAGTTCCTTATTCCTTGGGGAATCATGCCCGGCTCAGGGGTGGCAGGGTTGCTGAGAGATTAAGGAGCATGCTGGCCTATGGTTGGGTGGAACATTATAGCGACGTAGCTGGTTGTGGGATGAGTTCTGTATAAGATAAGTAATCTTGTCTATTTTATTTCTGCAATCATAATTACTGTTAATGAATATGATGAACATGTTGAATGCTTGTATGAACGTATGTTTGCTTCTGCTGTATGATAAATAATCACGTATGCATGTTCTAGTTCAAAAAATTTTCTTTCAGCATTTTATGTACATACATGTTCATGGGGTGGTTTCCTAGATGGTTAATGTCATGGTAGCATCCTCTTCGTCGGTCGGAGGGTCGGGGACGCTACATTGTGGTATCAGAGCTCATGTTGCAGCATGGGCCTGAATGGACCATGAAGATGCAGTGACAGAGGCAGGATTTCCTTCTTCCCAGCAGAGATCAGAAATCTATGATAGAAAATTTCTTGAAAATTTTGTCTAAGTGCTTGAACCATCGGCCCATCGAAAGGCCAAGTGGGAAGCTCCTCTGATGTAGTGGAGAGCTAGACAAAAGATCACCCGAAGGAGGAAGAACTTGTGAATTTTCTCTAAGTGATCATCGGCCATCGATGAAAGTTAGTGGAAGCTGGAGCCGCAGTTTCAGCAAAGAAGAGCCGAAGTTTGCCGAAACGCCGACCCTTTTTAGTTGAAAGACGGTCTGAAAAAGGCCATCGACTATTGATGACGGTTAGCTGTTTGGATCGACGAAAGTTAGTTGTTCTTGCATCCGCCATTGTGGCCACCTAAGAGACTATCCATTCAATGGACAACACATCCGACCACCGATGCTAGAATAATCAGTGCTTTCGATTTTCAATATGCCACCATCGAAAAACCTTAGTTGTTGAAGTCACCGACATGGTGAACCTGTTCAGTTTTGAGTCGCCGAAACATAGTGATCAATTGCTCCTATCCACCGATAGGGTTATTTTCATGGAAAACATAGAGAGTTCATGCATCGTTGTTGCAGCTAGCCATGGAACTAGCCTCCCGATGAGTAGAGGATCTGATCGCCGACGCAGTAGTGCTTAGTGGATCCAATCGCCGATATCGTAGCATCGCCGATAAAGATCGGAAGCTTATACAATTACAGATCTAACACGCTGAAGAAAAGTAGATGAACAGATCGTCGATGAATAGCAGAGGAAGTTAGTTGTGCTGACCGCCGAAACGTCGTAATGTTAGTTGGGATGAGACCCGATCCTGTACAAGGAAATTTTGAGTTTTTCAAGTAGGATTTCTTAGCAGATTTTGGCTTTATTTTTCAGCGGGATTTTTAGTGGATTTTCAGGGCTAAAAAGGAGAAAGTGGCAGCAATATTATGTGCTAGATTTCATGAAAATCATAGATTTACAAAAAAAAAAAACGAAGGCACTGCCCTCGACCCACCGTGCAGTGGCACAAGGAAGCCACAAGGGGGCAAGCCCCCTTGACCCCCATCGTCCCCCTCAAACAAACGTTCTTTGATGAAGAAAATCTTGTGTTTGGGAAAATTTGTTATTTTATGATTTTTTTTCCAAGAGAAGGTAAGTAATTCTGATTTATATCAATGTTATGTATCTAATAGTTGTGTTACTAACATGTTTGCAAAATCATAGTCACCTTCAAGGGTAATATTCCAGGTAGTGGAGTTTGGTAAGTAAGTGGTGGTTCACTTATGAGAACCCATGATGGATATGATGCTTGGGATTCTTACGAGCGTGCGTGTGATGCCATGGGAGAAAATTTCCATAATGGAAACGATGACATAGAGTCTAATGGAAGGAGATTCCAAGAGACATCGTCAGATGTTGCAGCCACCATGAGAAGCTTGATTAAAACCCAGGAAGAGCAACATCAACTGAATGCTGCAATGTTGCAGAGTTTAATAGACTTACAGAGAAAGATAGACTCTAGAAAAGGTACATCAAGACCAGAAGGTAGTAAGAACAGTACTAGGATAAGGAGAAGGAATTCTAGTGGATCATTTGACTCTGAAGAATCCAGTGGGGATTCAAGTTCTTCTTCTCATAAAATAAAAAGAAAGAGACACCATAGGGATTGCTCTCGGGATGAATTTAAAAAGGCTAAACCTCCGACATTTGATGGTGAGGTAAAGACTGGAGAAAAAGATGAAGCTTGGCTTCTTGGAATAAATAAGTACTTTCAAGTGCATGATTATTCAGGAAACATGAAGGCAAGAGTTTCCATATTCAATCTGAATGGAAGAGCATCCATTTGGTGGGAAAACTTCAAGCAGGTAAAGAGGATTAGTGAAAGGAGACTAAAGTGGAAATAGTTCAAGAAGTATTTCAAGTAGAAATACCTCTCTGATAGGTATTATGATGACAAGATTAAGGAGTTCCATGAACTGAGATTGGGACAGCAGACCATGGAAGAATATGCAAATAAGTTTTTTGAGTTGTTGAGGTATCTCTGGTACATCAGAGATGAAAATGTGAAGGTACAGCATTTTCTGAGTGGATTACCTCAGTCTTACAAAGATAGAATTGAGTTTTATGAACCTAGAACTCTTGAAGAAGTAATAAGTAAGGCTAACTAAGTATTTCTATGAACAAAGCAACGGTAAACCAGATTACCATAAGGCATGGAAGGATAAGAAGAATGCGAAGTTTGACCAAATAAAGAAAGGTTTCAAACCTTCTAACTTCAGGAATCAGCAGAAGCAACCATCCCAAGTTGCGAGTAAGCCAGTTGGAGTGATAGGAGAAAATCCTAAAGATCCACAAAAGAATAGAGGACCACTTCAATGTTTGATATGTGGAGGACCCCACATGCGCACAACTTGTCCACTCGAGAATGAGAGTGCAAGACCGACTTATAACATTTAAGAAGCAGAAATAGTGGGTCAAGTAGCAAGGGCAGTCCCTAGGATTTATGCAGCACTAGAGGACCGCTAGGTAGATCACCAGTCAACTGTGATTGAAATAGCAGGTAAGATTTTTGAGCAATCTGTTTCTATTTTGATTGACCCTGGTTCTACTCGTAGTTACATTACTCCTAGAGTAGTGGATATTTGTTCTTTTAAGAAGGTAAAGCATATAAAATCTTGGTTAATTCAGCTAGCCACTGGAACTAAGAGAAAAGTTAGTGAAGTGGTAGAAAAATGTCCATTGGTCATGAATGGATTGGTCACTTGTGTAGATCTGAATGTCCTACCGCTTGGTTCCTATGATGTTCTCATTGGAATGGATTGGTTAGAAGCTCACAGGGTGAAGCTTGACTGTTACAATAAGAATTTCAAATGCATGAATGAAGAAGGGAACCTAGTAGTTGTGAAAGGTAATCCAAAGGTGATTTCAGTACAACAGGTTTCAAAAATGTAGTTAAAGAAGTTCTATAGGAAGGGTTTCCAGTTGTATGCAGCTCAGATTTTGGAGGCAATAGAGGATGAAACTCCTAGGTTGGAGGACTATCAAGTGTTATAGAAATTCAGGGATGTGTTTCCTAATGAGATTCCAGGGCTTCCTCCAAAGAGGGACATTGATTTCACAATTGAACTTGCGCTAGGAGCAGCACCAGTGTCCAAGCCACCCTACAGGATGAGTACACTGGAGATGCTAGATTTGAAGATGCAACTGCAAGAGTTGTTGGAAAAGAAGTATATCCAGTTGAGTGTGTCTCCTTGGGGAGCATCAGTTCTATTTGTAAAGAAGAAATATGGTACACTCAAGTTATGTATTGATTATAGACAGTTGAACAAGGTTACTGTGAAGAATAAATATCCTTTGCCTAGGATTGATGACCTCTTTGATTAAATGAGGGGAGCAAAGGTATTTTCCAAAATTGACTTGAGGTCTAGTTACCATCAGGTGAGAATCAAGGATGAAGAAATTCATAAGACATCCTTCAGGACAAGGTATGGGCATTATGAGTTTGTAGTGGTACCATTTGGTCTCACAAATGCACTAGCTACATTTATGTGCCTTATGAATAGTGTCTTCAGCAGGTATTTGGACAAGTTTGTTCTTGTTTTCCTTGATGACATTCTTGTTTATTCTAAGAATGAGGTGGAGCGTGAAGAGCATTTGAGATTGATATTGCAATTGCTCAGGGAGAATCAATTGCATGCAAAACTGAGCAAGTGTGACTTCTATAGAGATAGAATTCAGTATTTAGGTCACATTATCTTAGAGGAGGGTATATCTGTGGACCCTGAAAAGATTGAAGCCATTATGAATCGGCCTAATCCAAGAAATGTGATAGATGTAAGATCCTTTATGTGACTTACAGGATACTGCCGGAGGTTCATTGAGGGATTCTCCAAATTTGCACATGCCATCACCTCTTTGGAAAAGAAGGGGATGAAGTTTGAATGGACATTGAGGTGTGAAGAAAGTTTCTAGCGGTTGAAGAATATTCTCACCAGTGCACCCATATTGAAAGTTGTAGATCCAGAGAAATATTTTGCGGTGTGTACCGATGCATGCAGACAAGGGCTTGGAGGAGTCCTTATGCAGGACGACCACGTGATATGTTATGAGTCAATAAAGCTGAAGGAGCATGAGAAGAACTATGCCACTCATGATCTAGAGCTTGCATCCATAGTATATTCCCTCAATATGTGGAGCCATTACTTGATGGGTAGAATATTTGAGCTTAGAATAGACCATTGTGGTCTGAAGTATTTATTTGATCAGCCTACTCTAAATGCTAGGCAAGCAAGATGGCTGGAATTTTTATGTAAGTTTGATTTCGAAATCAAGAACATAAAAGGAAAGGAAAATAAGGTAGCTGATGCACTCAGCAGGAAGGTGCAGAAAATGCATGTGGCATCTCTTAGTATTTGCTAATCAGATTTGAGGCAGCAGATTATTAATCATGTTGCTGGAGATGAATTATATGAGTAGGTAAAAGTAAAATTGCAGCATCAAAGTCTTGAGAAGAGGTATGAGGGATATAAATTGGAAGAAGATGGACTTCTCACTTATAAAGGTAGAATTTATATTCCAGGTGTAGCAGATTTGACGAGAGTTGTCATGGATGAAATCCATCAAGCTCTGTATTCCGATCACCCAGGATATCAAAAGACAATTGCTATAGCAAGAAAGCAGTACTTCTGGCCAAGAATGAAAAAGGGCATGGCTGAATACATTTCCAGGTGCATGAAATACCAGTAGGTAAAGGCTGAGCATCAACATCCAGAACATCCAGCAGGCTTGTTGCAGCCTTTTCCAGTTCCGGGATGGAAATGGGAAGTTATTTCCATGGATTTTATTACAGGATTGACGATGACTTGGAGACAACATGTTTCCATCATGGTTGTGGTAGACAAATTGACAAAAGCAACACATTTTATACCAGTTAAGTATACACATAAGGCTGATGACATTGCAAAGATCTTCATGAAGGAGATTTTCAGATTGCATGGATTGTCGAAGGCAATAGTATCTGACAGAGATGTCAAGTTCACTTCCAATTTTTGGAAGGGGTTGTTTGTAGATTTAGTTACAAATATAAACTTCACCACTGCATACCATCCTCAGACAAATGGGAAGACAGAGAGAGTTAATCAAATTATTGAAGATATGCTTCACATGTACATGATGGACAAACCAATCAAGTGGGAAGATTACTTGCACTTGGTAGAGTTTTCTTATAACAATGGACAGTAGGCATCCTTGGGGATGAGTTCGTATGAAGCTTTGTATGGAATAAGGTGTAGGACACCAGTGACTTGGGAGAACCTAGTGAACAGGGTTGTGCTTGGGCAAGAATTGTTCAAGGAAATGGAGCAAGAGGTTGTAAATATTAGGTAGAATATGAAACCAACACAGGACAGGAAGAAAATCCATGCATATAAGCATAGGGTGAACAGGGAGTTCAGAGTTGGAGATCATGTTTACCTCAGATTGAGGGAAAAGAAAAGTTCCTCGAAGGTTGGAAGTTGTGCCAAGCTGTCACCTAGATACTGTGGGTCATTTGAAGTGCTTGAAAGAATAGGGCCAGTTGTATATAGACTTGCATTGCTTGCTAGTACTAGAGCTCATAATTTTTTTCATGTTTCTTTGCTTAATAAATATGTACATGATCCTAACCATGTGATAAATTGGGATGTCATTCAGGTGGAACCCGAGGGAGAGTTCTGAATCGAGCCAATACGCATCCTCGACAGGAAGGTCACAAAGCTCCAGAACTGGGCCATAGGTTAGGTAAGGGTGCAATGGGAGCACTATAGACCTGAAGAGGCTACGTGGGAGCTGGAGGATGCCATGCGGTTGGCACATCCATTTTTGTTCAATCCTGCGGGTCACTGAGGTGATACCAGTGAAGCATTTTGTTCAAATTTTGTAAAGCACTGAGGACAATGCTATTGAAGGGGGAGGGGAATGTAACACCCCAGTTTTGACCCCATTTCATTAAATGTACATGATGTATATATTGTAATTAATCATGGTGTGGAGCTAAAGGCACAAGCCCCACCATCGATTTAGTTGTGTTGTGTTTCGGATTTGGAATTATCACCGATGGTATGTCGGGGCATACGACATATATTAAATTGTGGCATCATGTAAATATGCATTTTTAATTAAATAACCCCAACCAGCTATGTCAATGCAACCATATTGAAAAGGGCATGATTTTTCTAAGGATAAGGGGGGGGGGGATTGTTAAACCTTGAACCAATGGGGAAAAATCCATCTGTCACCACCCTGTTTGATTTGCCCATATTTCCTTGTGTTATCCAGCTACCATTTTAATGCTCTGCAGAGTAGTTCAGGCAGTTATTTTGCTGGCGAGTGGAGTGTGGCAGGACTGTCAGTCCTTTCCCACACGCACACTCCACCAACGAATCGAACCTCACGTTGGGTATAAGAAATGACTACGCCCATCATTCCACTCTCTCCACAATGGTGATGTGAACAATCCTACACTTCCCACTCACCATTCTCCATTGTCGCTGGTTCTCAAGAAAGGAAAAACGTCCCATGTCTCAGGCAGATGATTCTTCTTTGTTTTTGGTCTCACGCAGCTAGGAGAGGGAGCCGTTTTGACTGTCACTCGTGTTTTACACAGAGAGGTATCTGGTGTGTTTCCATCCGTATATTTGGATGTGGTGTAAATTTCCCTCATGCACAGGTTGGGAGGCCGATTTTCCTTCCCCATTTGTGGTCTGTGTAAGTCTTCCCGATGGATTCATTGTCCAGGACGGACTGTTGTTTTCCCCACATTGTGAGTTGTGTTTACTGATTCGTTTTGGGACTGTTGTAGGTTGCTTGGGAGTCATTTTTTCCACGATAGGGCCAAGAATGACTGAGGAGTCATTTTCCCTGTCTAAGTTGTAACTGTTGATTGATTGCATGTGCGTAATGGTTGGTCTTCAGACTCTGTTGGGAGTAGGGATGGGGGCTTGGTTTGCTTGATAAAATTGGTGTGCTTGGAACCCACACAGACAAAGCTAGAGTGCTGGATTTCTTCTCCACAACCCCTGAATAGCATTGGAAGGGAAGTTAGGGCCTGAGGGACTATGTAGCAGAGAAGGGACTGTTTCCTTATGTTGTGTGTGTGTGGGTGTCTTAGAAGTCAGGCTAGTTCTGGTGTAGGTGTTCCTAGCTCTGTAATGGGCTCACCAGCTTAGTATTTAGCCTTTCCCAGCTCCTGGATGGCCTGATAAAGCCAACTACATTGGCTTGGCTGATCCATCGTGCGCCTTATAAACCCAACTGTGTTGGCTTGCCATGTTTTTTTATCCTTGGCTATGTGTAAGCCTGCTAGTTCCTTATTCCTTAGGGAATCATGCCTATCTCGGGGGCGGAAACATTGCTGAGAGATTAAGGAGCACATTGGCCTATGGTTGGGTGGAACACTACAGCGACGTAGCTGGTTGCAGGATGAGTTCTTTATAAGATAAGTAATTTTGTTTATTTTACTTCTGCAATCATAATTACTATTAATGAATATGATGAACATGTTGAATGCTTGTATGAACATATGTTTTCTTCTATTGTATGATAAATAATCACAGATACATGTTCTAGTTCAAATCATTTTCTTTCAGCATTTTATGTACATACATGTCCATGAGGCGGTTGCCTGAATGGTTAATGCCATGGTAGCGTCCTCTTCACTGGTCGGAGGGTCGGGGATGCTACAAATACCTTTTATTGGATACTGGTAGTCATCTCTGAGCTTCAAATTGTGAGGTGATTCATGTTCTGATAGTTTCACAAAGGATTCCTTGAATCCTGTCATATGCTTGGAAGCCCCACTGTCTATAATCGAATCATTTCCTCCATGAGTAATGTTTCCCGTGAGAGCAGAAATCAAGAAATATTCTTCATCACTTGAAGAATATTCACTTTAATATTTGGTTCTCTTTGTAGAAGGTTCATCATCCTCTATAGCATGAGCATGATGTATTCTCTTGTTTACCTTCTTCTTATGGGAGTTAATCTTGTTTCTAGGATAGTCTTTAGCAAAGTGTCCTCTTTCATCACATGTATAGCATCTTAATTTGGATAAGTCTTTTCTAGTGAAATATATTTGATGAGAATGCTTACCTCTTGGGTGATGAGAACTTCTTTTGTTTTTCTTGGAGTGTACCATGAGAGCTTGATCTTCACTTCCCATCTTCTCTTCTCAAGCTGCTATCTGAGCTTCTTCTTAAGAGCATTACCCATAGTCTACTAAACTTGACTAACTTCTTTCTAGCACAGATTCCTTGAATAAAGGAGTCCCGTGATCTAGGGAGAACATTCAAGGTGGTCATTACAATCTCTGCATTCTCCACTTCTTCATATACTGCTTCTAGTTGTTCCTTGATCTGAGATACCCTTGTAAAGTAAGACTGGATGTTCTCAACATTCTATATCTTTACATTCTTTAGTTGGTTTCTCAGACTCATCTTCTGGTTTATGTTCTTCCCTTCAAACAATTTGGTTAGGGAATCAAACATAGCTTTAGGTATCTTGAGGGAGGACACCTATGGTATGAGGTGATCCTTGATTGAATCAGCAATGATCCTCTTTGCCATAACCAACTTCTTCTTATGTAAGGCCTTTGCCTCATCCCCCTCTGGAACTGGAACCTCCTCACTTATATAGGAGTCCAACTCATTTTCTTCTAGAACCAGGGAGATCCTATACTTCCAGGCTCGGAAGTTATAAGCTCCCTCAATATTTTCATCAAGATTGGTATGATGATACATCTTAACTAAGAACCTCAAATGGAAATACAAAAGATTTAGATCTTACCAGTTCAAGATGTTGGATCTGGATTTGGAGCTAAAATTCTACAGTGTTGGTTCAGGAGCAGATTAGGGTTTTTCTTTTCTCTAGTTTTGTCCAACCAAATGCTTTGATTTTGATCCCTAACTTTTATTTTGAGGAGGAGATCAATCTAGGCCTGGGCTCACTGAAAAATTCCACTTTTGTTGAAGGCCCTAATTTTCGTCAGTAATGTCGGGTCCAAAACTGAAAAACCTCAGAATTGGATTCTGCTTTGACTGAAAGATGTGCCCTAAGGAGGAGATTTATTCCAACCTTCTTTTTCTGAAAATCTATGGAGAGAGATCCACAAAGTAGGAAGCCCTAGTTCCTGTAGCTGCACAGTGTCTTCTTCTTAGGTTAGCTCTGATACCATGTTAGATTTTTAAAATTAAGCTAGCATAACATTAGGATCTTTAACTGAGAGAACAACAAGCACAACAATCAAACACAAGAGAAAATGAACACTTTGTTTTTCCTCGGGGAAGCCATAAATGGAGAAAACCCCGCAAATTCCTGAGAGATAGAATCAACACCAAAAGTAAAACCCCAAAACAGTAAGATGATCTCCTGACAATAGTAACCTCTTTCTTCCTTGCCCCAGTGTATTTTTGTTCCTTAGCTATGCACTACAACTGAGTGTGAGTGAGTGTGTGTTAAATAAAGAGGCTAGCTCTCTATTTATACTAATTCTCGACTTGACTAAACCCAACTAGGGCCGACTTCACTAGCTGAGTCTAATAACCCTAGTGCCCTGGAACTACGGGTAATTGAACCCTTGATCAATAGGAGGGTTACCCACAATGACTTAACATGACTTTTTTACATGATAGAACCTCCCGATAGGAACATCAGGGCATGACATGACACAAGTACATCCTAGAATAGACATTGGGTTACAATACATAAGAAATACAAGTGAATACATTTTGAAGTTACAATTACATCAACAGTAAACGATTGCATGAAAATTTGTATGGATGACTTCACTCTGTATGGTAGTAGTTTTGATGAAGCTCTAATAAATTTGGGAAAAGTTCTAGAACGTTGCGAATGAACCCACCTATCCCTGAGTACTGAAAATGTCATATGATGATGAGTGAGGGTATAGTTCTTGGGAATTTTATCTCTGCTATAGGAATCTAGGTAGACCAGTATAAGATAAAGGAAATTGCAAATATTCCTACTGCTGGGTTGCAGAAAGAGGTGCATAGTTTTTTGGGACATGCTGGTTATTTTATGTGATTTATAAATTTTTTTTCTAAATTGGCATCCCCTTTATTTACTTTACTAATGAAGGATGCACAATTTGTTTTGAAAGAGGCATGTCAAACAATGTTTGCAGAACTTAATAAAAGGTTTTCTACAACACCTATCCTAAGAGGGCCTAATTGGACCCTACCTTTTCACATCGCTTCTGATGCTTCAGATACTACCATTGGAGTAGTTTTGGGACAACAGGAAGTTGAAAAACCATATGCTATTTATTATGTTAGTAAGAATATAGCCCCTGCTGAACTGAACTATACAGTAACAGAAAAATAGTTCATTGCCATTGTTTATGCTATTAAAAAATTTAGGCATTATATTACTGGATATTATACTTTTGTGCATACTGATTACTTAGTTATTAGATATTTAATGAATAAACATATTACTAATGCTAGAGTGACTAGGTAGTTGCTTCTACTACAAGAATTTCATATAACCATTGTTGGAATACTAGGAAAGGAAAATGTGGTTGCAGAGTTCTTTTCTAGGCTGACTCATAATGATGATAAATCACTAGTCAAGGCCTCCTTTCCTAATGAACACCTGTTTGCAGTCTCAAATTATTCTCCATGTTATGCACACATTGTTAATTATTTGGCTGCAGGCAGACTTCTATTGCACTTATCAAAATTATAAAAGAGAAGGATCATACAACAGAGTGTGAGATACTGCTGGATTGGAGGTCATCTCTTCTACACAGGGCCTGATTTGGAAATCAGACATTATGGTAGGGACGATGAGATTCACAACATCCTGAAGTCTTGCCATGATGAGCCCTGTGGGGTGCATTTTGTTGGTAAGAGAACTGGTCATAAGGCATCAAGGATGGGGTATTTTTGTCCAACCATGTTTCAGGAAGTGAAGAAGTATGCTCAAGATTGTGACAGCTTCCAAAGAATGGGCGAGCTGAACAAATTGGATGAAATTCCACTTTAGCCATAGTTAGTGGTTGAACCTTTTAACATATTGGATCTGGAGTTTGTAGGGCCTATCAACCCTCCATCAAAACACAATGTTTATATCTTGGTTTTCATGTATTACATGACTTAGTGGGTGGAGGTTGTGGGTTTGGTAAAATCCAATGATCAACCTGTGATATATTTCTTATATGGAGATATCTCCACCTTATTTGGAGTACCCGGAGAGATAGTAATAGATGGAGGACTAGATTTTTTGTACTGTAAAATGAAAGCCCAATTTTAGAAGTATCACATTCATCATTGAGTAACCTCACCATATCATCCAAAATCCAATGGCTAGGTTGAAAGAATGAATAAGGTAATCAAGAAAATACCTACAAAAACAATGAAGAGCCACCATAAGAATTGGGCTGAAAGGATTCCAGAATAATTATGGGCCTATCGTACTACATGGAGAAACACTACAGGTTTCTCCCCATATGAACTCGTGTCTAGAAAGAATGATGTTTTTCCTATTGAATTCGAAATAAAAATCATGAAGACAACTATAGATGCAAACCTAGACTTAATAGGGGATTAAAAGAATTGATTGAATCAATTAAATGAATTATATGAAAAGCACGCTGCTATTGTACATCACACAACATTAATTCAACATCAACGCTCCAAATGGCATGATAAATTTATAAAGAAGAAGGTATTTTGCGAAGAAGACTGGGATTTTCTATATGATTCACGGTTCAAAAGGGATTTCAAAAGAAAGTTACGTACAAGATGGTTGGGATCATACAGAATAGATAATGTATTTGAAAATGAAACTGTATGTTTAACCACTATCAATGAAAATAAAACAGAGTCTGTTTGTGAATGGTCATCGGTTACAACTTTATCATAAACATATATAAAAGGATGTGCTTATCTCTCATGTTGCAGCTGATCCAGACTATCAATTAGTACAAGAGAAATATTTTCCCCTCTTTATAAGCATTTTTAAAATCTACTGCAAATTCCACACAAAAAATTGTATATAAATAAATCGTTTGATTTCCTTTATTTGTTTTAAGATATGATTGGTTTGTTGTTTTTGAGAATTGTGTATAGGAATTCATGTGAAGGTTCACTCCAAAGAAAGAAGTTGTGATGGGTCAAGTGATTGTAGGATTCTCGACAATTCTTCTTGATTTGAATTACTCCTTGAAATAGAAAGTGAACAGAATTGCATACCTCTATTGAAAAGTTTGCCATTTTCCCATGATTTTACCAAAGTTCCGCGCAATGTTTTTTTCCACCGGAAACTCCACTAACCGCCTATTTTATCCGCTGAAATTCCACTACAACTCCGCTATTTTTCACTTCAAATTGACTATTTTTTCGCTGCAAATCCATTATATTTCCCTGCAACTCTGTTATTTTTCACATCAAACTGGATATTTTTCTGCTACAACTCCGTTATATTTCACTGCAACTCTTCTATTTCTCTCACTAAATTAGCTATTTTTTCGCTGCAACTCCGCTATTTTTCAGTCAAATCCATTACCTTTTGTTGCAACTCTATTATGTTTTTGCTACAATTCCACTATTTTTCCACCAACTTTTGCTGGAACTCCGCTAATATTTTTTTTTAAATATCACTAAAATTCCCTTGCATCTCGGGTGTACTTTTAACCAAATATTTCTTCTTTATGATGAGATTTTTCCAAAGATCCACCACTCTGCTAAAGTTCCTCCATGCATCCTGGAAATTAATGCTAACATGAACGTGTTTAGTCTGTTCATTGGATGACGATCGATTTGTTCTGTGAAGGTGCATGTGAAATTATGTCCCTCTCGATTATTTTAGCATAAGAGGAATCCATATCAGAAAGATGATGGTTCAGTACGACAATGACAAGGTGTATTAATCTTGCACATTGATCTAGGAACTAAGAATCAATCTCATCAAATAATAATCAACAAATACTCATGAAATAGTGTTAATCGGAACCGGAATTGGTTTCCTCTCTGTATATTTAATAAACAATGAATGGTTACAATAACAATGTCAAGCAATAGCTTAAATCCATGAGGAATTCGAATACCTAAGGGAACAATTCAAATTCAATGAGTGAGTCTAGCTTAACTGACTCTCAACCATTGGTTCACACTCAGTTAACCACTTGACCAAAACCCCAATTGAATCACCAAACCCTAACTAAAGTTGAAGTGCAATAAATGACTGAATCTCAACTAAAGGAGATCAAACGCATGTCATAGCAAGCCAACCATCAAGTTCTAGTGCTCTGTGACTTCAATGAACCCCGATGAGGTTAACTAAAGCTGAACTGACCATCAGAAGTTGGTGGAGGTGCCCTGTTGACTCCAGATCATTAAATAATTATAAATAATCATTAAATAATATATTTAATGAGAGGAGGTGGCTTAAATGACTGTTTGAACTGATTGTAAGCACCAGTTAGCAATTCGGTGCATTAATATCACTCAGATCACCCACAGAGTGCTCTAGTTAGCCTCCTTAACTGTAGGAGAAGGCTAAGTTAGCCTCCTTGACTTTAGATAGGTGCGGGTGTGACTGGATGATGGCAATTAATGCTCCATTGATGTCAATTAATGTCAATTATACTTAGGATAGTGGTTTAACTAGGCCAATTTTACCAAAAAGAGTGTGTATGATGGTAAATGTCTCCAACACCCCCCCTTAAGCTATACTCAGGAAGAGTTAGAAAAAATAGATGCATAAAAATGTTAGGGCCCCGGAAACTAAGGCCATAGATCACCCTGTACAATGCTGAAACTGAAACAATGCTCAAAACAAACTAAGTGAGGAAAAGAGGGAAAACCCAGTTGGAAAACCCCCCCTCAAGCTGAACACTAAAAGTAGTCTGGATCACCCTGATGAAATCACCCCCAACAGTGAACGGAGGTAAGTGAACTTCTTTTCTGAAAAGCTCTTGGTTAAGATGTCTGCAATCTTCTCATCAGTCGGGCAGTATTGTAGAATGATGGTCCTGTCATGCACTAGCTCCCTAATGTAGTGCATGTGAATCTCTACATGCTTGGTCCTCTGCCTGGTAACTGGATCCGTGGATATATTAATAGCACTTTGGTTGTCACAAAAGAGGACAGTGGATAAAGTACTACCAATATCAAACTCTGAAAGAATTCCTTGCAACCAAACTGCTTGGATGCAAGCATTCACCGCTCCTCGATACTCGGCCTCTGCTGAAGATAGTTCTATGGCAGCCTGTTTTTAGCTTGACCAGTAAATAGGGACACCACCAAATAAGAATACATATCCATAAGTTGACTTCTGATCAATAGAATCACCCTCTCAATTGGAATTTGTGTATCCAACCAGCTCTAGCTCGGAGTCTGCAGCATAGTGAATGCCGTAGGTCCTGATTCCCTAAATATACTGGAGGATCCTCTTGGCTTCCTTCCAATGAATATCATGATGCTGCTGCATGTATCTTGATACATCGTTCATGGCATAATAAATATCAGGCCTAGAATGTGTCAAGTACAACAAGCTACCAATCAGCTGTCGATAGATAGTGCAGTCCATGGGAGGTGTGTGTTTTCCTTCTTCAAGGATGATCCCTGAAAGGAAAGGGAATGGTGTAGGCCTACATTCAGCCATGTTAAAATTTAATAATAGGTCTGAAATGTATTTTTACTGATTGACCATAATCCCATCATAATTTTGCTCGATTTCGAGCCCCAAAAATTGTTTTAGAAGCCCCAAATCACTCATTTCAAAGGAATTGTGGAGAGCAGTTTTGATGGCTGAAATGGAGGCAACTGTGCTACCTGTGATCAGTAAGTCATCAACATATAAAAATATGATAATTATGTGACCATAATGCTTCTGTAACTACACATTTTGATCTGATCTACATCTTTGAAAGTTTTGCGATAGAAGGAAGGCATCCATCTTGGAATACCACTCTCTTGGGGCCTGTTTTAACCCATGTAGTGACTTCTTTATCTTACAAACCAAAGATGGATCAGTGATGTAGACCTCAAGCTGATTCATGTATATCTCCTCATGAATATCTCCATGTATAAATTCTGACATAACATCCATTTTATGCACCTCCCAGTGCTTGGATGTTGAAATAGCCAAAACAAGGCGGATAGAGTCGATTTTTGCAACCGGTGCAAAGGTCTCATGGTAGTCCACTCCTTGGACCTGAGAGAAAAATTTGGCTACCATCCTTGAATTATAGTTGTAGTTTCTTCCATCAGGCATAATCCTTTTTCCAAAACACCCACTTGCATTGAACCAATTTCCTTCCTGGAGGAAGAGAAACTAGCTCCCAAGTAGTGTTTTTTTGAAGAGAATTCATCTCTTCATCCATGGAAACTTGCCATCTCGGATCATTCCGAGCATGGTAGTAGGATTTTGGATCTGAAATAATCATCAAATATCAATTTTCATACATCAAATTATCAGAACAAGAGAGTGCAATACCTGCTCTTTGGAAATCAGACCGGGTTCTCCTTGGATCATTTGGATTTCCAATGTTGTCTCCTGCGGAGGAGAGTGTCTGTTGGGACCATGTAGGAAGATGATTTTGCACTTAAGGTTCTGATTAAGAATTTTATTATTGCTTTACACTGATATCAAAAATCATAGGATCTGAATCAGGGTCATCACCCCCAATTTCATCATCCAAATATTCAGTGGAATAGGAGGGAAATTCAACAGTTTTCTCCTTCACTAGTTCCACCTCCTGAAGAGGCTGATCGAACTTGACACTTCTCTCGATGATGATATATTTAGTATTGATATCCAAAAGATTGAATCCTTTATATTCATCAGGATACCCAATAAACATACATTCTATGCTCTGCGGTTGCAAATCCCTTCTTTTATCAAGCAGAATCCGGGCCCATGCAGTGGACCCAAACACCCGTAGGTTCAACACATCTAGCTTGTGTCCGAAGTATGCTTCAAAAGGAGTATTTACTTTCATATATTAATGTGGAACCATATTATAAATGTATGCTGTAGCTTGAATGGATTCAGCACACAAATATGTAGCAATCTTCTTTGACTCCAACATACAGGTGGTCATCTCCTTGAGAGACCGGTTCTTCCTTTCCGCTACTCCGTTCTGCTGGGGAGTATAGGGAATTGAATGTTGGAACTGAATACCAATTTTGGAGAATATGTACAGAAACTCATTACTGACATACTCCCCTCCATTATCATATCTCAAGATCTTGATCTTAAGCACAGAGGCATTTTTTATCAAGGCCTTCAATTCAGAAATTTTTTCACATACTTCTGATTTCTTTTTGAGAAAGAAAACCCATGTATACCTTGAAAAATAATCAATAAAAGTAAGGAGGTACCTTGATCCATTCATGGATGTGATAGGCATCAGACCACTTATATCAAAATGTATCAGCCCCAATATGCTTGTATCTCGGTTTTCCTTCCCCCGATCGAACTTGTGCTCAAGGTGTTTTCCAATCACACAGCCCTTGCAAACTCCCGTGGTTGCCTTGATGACCAGGAGGCCTTCAACCATGGAATTTTTCTGTAATTGCTGCAAATATTTGAAATTAATATGGCCAAACCTCTCATGCCATAGCCTACTAACCTTATTTCCATGAGTTAGCAGAGTGGTGGGCTTTGCATCCGCAACAATGTGAGAGAACTCACAGGCTTTTGCATGATGATTTGCAAGGCATTTTGAAATGAGTTTCTCGGATGCAATTTCTATTATATCAACATCATTTGGGCTGAAAGAGACTCTCTTAGGCATTCCTATATGTGTCATTTGATAGACACTAAGGATATTTGCTGCTAGAGACAGTACATACAAAACATTAGAAAAAAAACCATTTTCTAGATCTATAGTACCTTGTCCTTCGGAAATGATGGTGGAGTCATCTCCCATGTGGATGGTGATGGATTTGATGGTCTCCAAGGATGAAAAGGAGTATTTTTCAGCCATCATGTGATTCAAATCTCCACTATCAATTAGCAGTGCTTTGGACTTTGAAGTGCTTTCCATGAGGGAATGACCTTTCTCATGCTGTGGTTCCTGATCTTGGTGATCTCTCCTCCGAAAGCTCTCCAAAATATTGATGTGATTCCTCTTAAGGAGAGAGGTTGCTTCATCAATATTTTTCTTCATGTAGGTATGTTTAGGGTGAAAAACCTTCCCATAGTAATAACACTTGACTTTTTCTTTCCCATTGTGCCCTTTTCCTTTGTTCTTCCTTGAGCCGGAAGATTCATCATGCTGCTGATTTTCAACTCTAGGCTTGGGAGCATCAAATTTAATTTTCTGATTTTTCTGCATCTTTCCTTTATCCTTCAGATCTTTAGGCCCCAAGACATGGAGGGCTTGATCATGGGAAGATCGGATGATCGCCATTTGGACAAGCTTGTCATGTTCATTAGTTAGGGACTCAATGAAGGAATTGAGTGTAGGCATCTTCCATCCGGGGGTTGTGAGCTTCCCCACAAGGAATGTAGAAACAAAAACTGAATAATTAGGCCCAAGTTTGGAGAGGATGGCAAGGATGATCTGATCATCCTCCTTCTCCACTTTGCATTGCTTCGAGAGTAAAACAGTATGCTTGAAATTTGTAAAGAAATTATTCAGAGTCTCGAAATTGGAAGGTTGGAGAGACATGAGTTAATTTTCAAGTTGGTAAACCCTCAAGTCATCATGATTTCCATATAGAGATTCCAATTTGTCCCATATTTCTTTCAGTGTCTTCAGATCCATAAGATGGAAGAGAAGGTCTTTGGAAATAGAGAGGCACAAGAAACAAAAGGATTCATCCTTCTTGTTCAAGAATCTTGATTTTTCTATGGCGGATCCAGGCTCAACTTCAGTGTCCATGCCGAATCTATGGAGTCCTTTGGAGTGCAACTGAATCTCCATTTTATTTTTCCATGTGTGGAAATTGTATGGAGTCAAGAGAGGTACTGAGGAGGCCATCTGGATATGCTATAGCGAATGCTTCACCTGTAGAAACCTGAAAATCAAAACAGAAAGGGAAAAATAAGGTTAGATAGCCTGCATATTCTAGGCTTTCATCACACCCAGCATAGTCAATCAAGCAATCTTGATCAACAAGTTCTTTACTTGGGATATTGAGTGGTAATCCTTGGATTTTGGTGCACTGCTGGAATTTTGAGCTAATGCTCACTTTTCATGGAGAAAGCTGTCAAAAAGCTTGTTTTTGAGAGATAGATCTTCATCTCTCTGTATGTTCTAATACCATATTAATCTTGCACATTGATCTATGAACTAAGAATCAATCTCATCAAAGAATAATCAACAAATACTCATTAAATGGTGTTAATCGGAACCGGAATTGGTTTCCTCTCTGTATATTTAATAAACAATGAATGGTTACAATAAAAATGTCAAGAAATAGCTTGAATCCATGAGGAATTCGAATACCTAAGGGAAAAATTTGAATTCAATGAGTGAGTCTAGCTTAAATGACTCTCAACCATTGGTTCACACTCAGTTAACCACTTGACCAAAACCCTAATTGACTCACCAAACCCTAACTGAAGTCGAAGTGCAATAAATGACTGAATATCAACTGAAGGAGATCAAACACATGTCATAGCAATCCAAACATCAAGTGCTAGTGCTCCATGACTTCAATGAACCTCGATGAGGTTAACTGAAGCTAAACTGACCATCAAAAGTTGGTGGAGGTGCCCTGTTGATTCCAGATCATTAAATAATAATAAATAATCATTAAATAATATATTTAATGAGAGGAGGTTCCTCAACTGACTGGTTGAACTAATTGTAACCACCAGTTAGCAATTAGGTGCATTAATATCACTCAGATCACCCCCGGAGTGATCCAGTTAGCCTCCTTGACTGTAGGAGAAGGATAAGTTATCCTCCTTGACTGTAGGTAGGCGTGGGTATGACTAGATGAGGGCAATTAATGCTCCATTGATGTCAGTTAATATCATTTATACTTAGGATAGTGCTTTAACTAGGCCAATTTCACCAAAAAGAGTGTGTATGATGGTAAATGTCTCCAACAAGGTGTGAGTTTTGATTATTATTATGATTAGGCATGGACTCATATGGTAATAAGATTATATTCTACCTGTTTAATCCTTATCAGCCTCTGGTAGACAATCAATCTTTAACTAAAGCATGTCAAATATTCTACCTACACTTATTTAACAACCGTCATCCCATTCAACCCGTATGATAACCCATTAAAATATCTTGGTATTTAACTATGCTAAATTTTCAAATATATCAACACAAACCCTGACTATCCATTTACAATTCTCACTTGCTGCAACTCTACCAATTGATACTGTAACTGATATGTTCACCACTAGAGTTAGAAAAGAAGAAGTAGTATGGGTCCTCCAATAATATAAAAACCCAATAATTTAGATTCCTTACATTAAAACATAGAGATCTTCGACATCTTTCGAGAATCTGGGTGAATTGAATACCTTCAGAGGTTAAATGGTTTTCATGAGGAGAGGACATTCCAATTTTCCATGAATTTGACTGGAGATCATTCATAGATCAGAGGAATGAGAATAGATGTAACATAGAAGGATTTGGTAGAAGTCACAGGGTTACCCATAATTGGAAATAGATGGTTTTGTCGGAAGAGACACAACTTGACAGCAGTAGAAGACTTCCTTGTAGCAGGAGAGCTGGTGTAGTCGAGGTCCAGGGTAGTAACACTTAAAACACTACCAAGACATTGGGACCAGGTTGCCATCTTTTTGAAAAGGTACATTACTTGTGAAGGAAGCTACAAAACTGTGTATATTTATGATTTATTCTTTATTTCTCATTTACGCCATGGTAGATTGTTAAACATCCCATTTTATATTGTTAAAACATCTAGGTACCCATTTCCCTTTGTAAAAAACCATGGATTAATTAAATTGCAAGTGCAACGAACCTTAGCATGACACAACCAAACATGGGAGAAATTTATTCCTGGAGATGGGGTGAATAGAGCACCTACAGTAAGAGGTGTTTCAGAAAGAGAGGTCGAGTAGAGCTCCTTAGATTCAACTGGGAGGAGGGGTGAAGAGTTAGAAGAAGGTGAATATCTTCAGGAAGAAATATTAGGGGAAGATGTAGCAGCAACAAGCTCGATAGAAGAAATGGCTAGGGTGATGGTGTTAGTAGAAGACATTGTGTCATTAGTAGTTGCAGCAATAGAAGTACAAGTGGGAACAACTATAGAATCAGCAACAATGGAGGATGGAGCTGTGAATGTGGAAGTAGAGGAGGAATAATTTGCAGGAAATGGAGATTTTTAGGAAATAAACACTCAAGTGGTGGACATTGAATCTTCCTCTGATATAAGAGGAACCATAATTGAGCAAGAAGAAACTTTGGCAGAAGCAGGAGAAGTTTATATCCCTCTTAAGCCACAAATAAGAAGAAGAGATCAATTATTAAAGGACAATCATCTAGTCTTAAAAAAAGAAGGAGAACCAAAGCTTCTTGGGAACCAAAGGTGATGAATGCTGAAATCTTCATTTTAAAACCTAGGTTACCCACTAAAACAAAAGAAGTGGAGGGAAATATACATATGGAATCTTCCAATATACAAGAACTTGCTACAGACCAACTCGAGATCGAAATTTTTTTGTATGAGAATGAGTTGTTGAAGGAGGATGTGCAGGCACTTAGGGAAGAGTTGCAGAGGTGGAAGGAATCTAGTACAAAGAAGGCAACACGAATCTTGGAAATGTTGGCATATGTTGCTGATCAATTCAAAAACCCACATTCGATTTTAGAGACTAAGGAACTATTATTTCTTGAATGTGGGGATTTTTTCAACTTGTCAAGGTAAAAGGTTGTAAAGATGGAAGTATCATCTTGGAAATTGACACATTCAATCCAAGGGAGAGGTGAGATACCAATGGTAGAGTCAACAAAGGGAAAGAGGTCAGAAGTGGTTATAATTCTTGATCAGGAATTGCAAGAGGATGAAGCAATGCAACCTCAATAGCTAGGGAGAACTCAATTGCTTCCCTATCAAATAAGTTCTGAGGACACTAATTTAATTTTGGACCAAGCACAACAATATGGTGACACAAAAATAGTTCAAGATCAATCCTAGCAGCCCAAAGAGATGGAAAGAGAACAGGATGTTGAAACATAAGAAACAAAATTCTTAAAATGTGTTGCTGAAGAAGAAACTCAGATAGAATTTGTTGAGGAGAAAGCACAGAAGTTGAATGTTGTTACGCAAGACTCAGTGGTATTAAAACCATTTGTTGAAGCAGCAATTCAAAATGAAGTCGCTGAAACTTATAAAGCAACAATTCAAACTGAATTTGTTGAAAATCAAGAAGCAGTAATGCAAATTGAAGCTACTAAAACTCAAGAAGAAGAAACATTAACATAATCTATTGAAACACAAGAACCAACATCGTAAGAGGAAGTTGTAGAATCACAAAAATCAGTCACAGATGAAGGAAATCAAGAGATGGAAAGAGACATTTCATTGTTGAAGCTCGAAGTGAGTAAATGAAAATATCATGCTGGTCAATATGATAAAGGAATGATTTCTCTTTTTGAGCATAAGAAGGCTATTCAAGAACATAGGGAAAAGAGGGCCGAGGATATTTTCTTCCAGAAAATTCATTGGAAGAAATTATAGGAGGAATTGAAAGAGTTAAGAATGTACAAGTCCATCCAAAAAGAAAAAGAAAAAATGTACTCCATCACCATCCTACCTTGTGTTTCTCTTTGAACAGATGACTCTATTCAAAATAAGGGCTCTAAAAGAAGGAAGACCTTGACAAATTATGACAACTCCTCAATTCCTTGAAAGTTTCACCAAGAGTAATTTTTCTAAACAATATAACCCGGTTCCTCATATTGGGGATATCAATCTGAGGGAATTCAATTCTTTTGTCACCAATCATATGCACTGGTGGGATGCTTCTCAAACCATTCATAGGAATGAGGATAATTCCACAATGTGGATTCACATTGAACCTTTGGCCCATGTACCTTTGATTTCCAAATATAACAAACATCTTTCGTCCCTTGAGAAGCTCAATCAGTTAGTTTCATTTCAGCAAAAAATTATTTACACTTGTGTTAATATGATTTCTATACAAGATGTCTATTCCTTGAAAGAGAGCATTTATCAATGGAGGTTTCTCCCATATCATTAAAGGAAACGGGATCGATATTGTTTTGAGAATCGTGAGTATGCCTTGTCCCGAATATCATGATATGTTAAGTGCATGGTAGCATGTGGACTGAGTTTATTAAGGCTAAAGTTCATATTTCCACTCATTTAGTGGCCACATAGAAATTACAAGAGTATATACAGGATGACCATGAAGGCAGAAATATATTGTTGGGCTAACTTAATTACAAGCAATGGATTTTTGCACATAGGGGAAAAACCAGAGTCTTCCTTCAACCTTACCAATTTTCACAGGAAAAGTCTTGAGTCTTACTCAAATTCAGACTAGTTGGAGGTTGTTGCATGAGGAGATGCAATTGGATAGCTGGGGGCAGATGTTGGGTGCCATAAATACCCCTTTTGCCTTATCATGTTTTTCCCTTTTTCCTTGATTTTGATTTCCATTTATAACTGAGTCCTTACCTTTTTCCAAAAGAAAAAGAATGAATTCCTAAGGTATAAATAATTATTACTTGTTTCATTAATGCTTTATTTTACGTATGGTTATGAACTTTATCACTCATTCACATTAATGACTCATTATTGGTTTATAAGAAAGGTTTAGAATCTCCAAGTGTTCTGACTATAACAACTTGTTGAATTTTGGAGACGAGTAATGCACACTTTTAGTTTCCCATTTTGATGATCCAGTCTAAGCTGTTGATGAGAGAATATTGGTTGTCCTCACAGGGACTTCACTTAGTGAACCTATCACATAGCACGTGTGATCATGGGATATTAAAGAATATCCTTAATTTCCAGAGATATTGACCCAAACTCTTTTTGTTGAAACCCCCTCCCAATACTTAAACCCTCCTCCCCACCCATTTTTATATCTCAATCCTTATAAACCACCCTACCCACCCCCACCTTAAACCCCTCACCCCCCCCCCAATACCTGCAATATATTGGTTCAATTTTTGATAATTTTAAAACCCACAATATGAACTAACGTGATAGGATATTGGTCAACAAGTGAAGCCCTCGTGGTTGTCCTTCCATGTATCCAGATAAAACTATCCAATCATATTCCCTCATAAGCTAGAACACGTTTGACACGTGAAACAATTCAAATGAAAAGTTCATTCATTCTTATGAATTGATTTTATGTAATGTAATAATAGTCGTAACTGTTCTTGTTTAATTCGGTAGCCTAAAGATATTAGATCTTCATGGCTACCTGATATTAATGGAACTGAACTGTTCAATCTCTGTATAAGTATGGACAAGAAATTGGATCTAGGGGTTGTCAATTTGAAATAAATCATAGCAAAGGAGACTGTAAATGTACTTTGATGATTTTAATAAAGGAGCATCAATTCTCATTAATTTCTTGTTGTAGCTATTGTTAATCCTTCAACAACATCTCTATTTGAAGGTGAGGTCCCACCTTCTTACAGAGTTGCTAGTAGCAGTAGATGTTTTAGCTTAGTTTTTTTTTGCTTGGTGTGGGATTTCAGTTTGATGCAATCATAGATAGATGGAACAATATTTATTAAACAAATGAATTATCATATTTTCCTTTGGCTTGTTGTAATAGCGTGGTGTGACAATCAAATGTGTAGGATAATCCTCTTCTTTATGCAAACTATGTTAATTAGTCATAGATGTTACAGTCATGCTCATCTCCTGTGTAGTATCGTCATTTATCTTTCTTACAATTTACTAAATTAGATAAGATCATTGCTTTTATGAATTGTCTATTTTGGTTGATGGGTTGTGATTGTAAAATTTTTGGTAAAATAGGATTTAACTTGTTGCAAAATTAATTCCAAATTGATTCATTATTAGATCATAAATTGAAGGATTGATATTGTAGGAATCATAAGTCCTTTAAGTTATTAGATTCATAATTTTAATTGCTTTTTTTATAGGAAGTTGATTTAACTGAGCAATGATTAGGATTGAATAATTTGTATTTCATTAATCATCTACTAAAATGTTTATGCATATATTTTTCTTAGTTACCTTTGAAATAAACAAACTTCCCTGGGTTGACAATTCATATTGAGCACTCTGCTTGTTACAAAAATTAATGATTATATAGAGTAACCAACATATACATACCTAAATGGGGGGCATCAACATGCTAAATGTCCATGCAAAGACCGAATCGACTTAAGAATTTGTATAAGTTGGGAAGTAGGTCGTCACTCGTTGGAGGATTTCCCTACCATTCTTGAAAATATAACTAATAAAAAGAATGTTAATGACTTGTCTAGTGCTCGTAAATATGATATTGTTCAACCTAAGAATATACAAATTGTAACTTGAGAAGGAATATAAATTGGCATTGATAATCCATAAATCAGTAAAATAAAAAGAAAATAAGACTATCACAACCGTGCAGAACAAAAATGATTATATAACGATGCATCAATAATTCTCCAAGAGCTAGCAACACATTAAGAATATGATGAATCCCGAAAAAATAATACTAATGAAATAATCAAACTGATAAATAAATATGATCAATATGTTGCAAAGCCAATAGATTTAATGCATATTCTTAAAAATACACATGGTGAAGATAAACATACTAAAAGTTTATGTAGCCTTAATAAAAAAGACAAAAAATGATACAGACCCATTAGTCGACCTAGAAATTGTAGGCCACCATGTCTGACAAGTCATTCTCTACTTCGGATCGAAGGTAAACATAATGACTAGAGACACATGGGAACAACTTGGAAAACCTCGATTAAATGACTCCGACATATATTAAAATTAGGGGACCAAGGATTGATTGAACCTATTAGGGTCTGGAAACATGTCGACACAACCATTAAAGGTATCTCGTCTAAAGTCTACTTCAAAATAATCAAACCTAAGGAAGGATCCAGTTCCATGCCTGTTATAGTAGGTTGACTGTGGGGAATAAAAATGAATGCATCCATATCACTAGAAAAAGAAAGAATTAACTTAAAGGTAATGGGAAAAATTCATTGTTCCAATTCGTCCATCTTAGGGAGAACCTTGGATAGAACCCATTGACGAGTATGTCGACGTTCAACTATTATATCAAATACATAACAATGAATATTACATCGAACCTAATGCATACATAGAAATCCACCTCAATAATATCGATTCAGTCGGATATAACTCGGACGTAGAACTCTAGGATTGGCAACTAGAAAATTACAAACTACAAGTGCGAGAATGTTGGACTATCCAAGATATCCCAAAAAATTAAAGCCAACAATGCTTCTCTATCACTACAATCCCAAATATATTTGAACATAAAATTAGGGAATATCCATCCCTAACACCAGTAAGGAATGAGTCATCAAACCAACCACCACTTAGATATAAATATCACGAATCACCATCAATTTAGGTCGAACAAGTGTCTAAAAATATAGGTGAACAAGGCCGACTCCAGAGTTTGGTCAAAACATTTACAATTCAATATGCATAGTGGTGGAACACACATCAGTCAAGATTACAAAACTAGATGAAAACATCTACATATTTTATTAAAAGGTTTGGAGGAAAGAAATTAATAACACAATCAAACATGTCAGTCTTCACATAAGGGAAAGATCCTGAGAAACAAATTGATATATGTGAAAAAAGAATGGATAAAATTAGGTTATAAATATGAACAAGTTTTTCCTCACTTATTTCCAAACACATTAGATGATCTACCAAATAAGTGGTATAAAATGGAAGAAGCAATAGGAGAAACGTTGACGTAGAATGAATTGAAAGAAACTTTTCTTAAGGACTTCAAATTCTTGTCTCAAGATGAACTATAGGTCAAAGCATATAAACATATAAAAACCTTCCTACAACCAACCAACAACAATATTGCAATAGAGAGTCGACCTAGTCGACAGAATTCCATGTGTCATAATATCCAGTGAACTGAAATCCAGCAATTGACAAGACTTCAACTAGAAATAGAAACCACAATAGGAAAAAGTTTTTAATGGAAATTTGACCATCCAGAAACATCAAAACCAATTAAGAAAATATTCAAAATTCAAACATCAGAAAAAGAAGACCCTAAAATATTGACAGCGGAAGACTTTCTACCATCATTTTCACAGTTCAAAGAAGGTAGTCGACAGATCAATAAAAGTAAAGCAATGGAATGGATGGATGAAAAGTTAAGATAAAATAAGATGATATATCTAATGATGATGGGACTAAAATGCAAATATAGGTGACTATTTTAATGAAGAACAAACGACAAAAAATGTTAACTTATTAAAAGAGTTTCAGGATTATAAAGATCTAAAAGGGCTCATTCAAGAAATGGGTTAAATGAAAATCGATATCAAACCCATGGAAAAACCAATAAAGAAACAACCATATAAACACACAAACAAATACAAAGATATAGTAAAGAAAGAAATCGACATCATGTTGGAAACCAGAATCATTTACCCTATCGATCAATCCGACTGGGAAATTCCAATTGTATTCTAACCAAATCAACACGACCCGACAAGACTAAGAATCTATGTCAACTTTCATGAACTTAATAAAGTAATCCTTAGAGACCCATTTCTGACCCCTTTTGCGGATGAAATTCTTAATGAAGTTGCAGGACATGAGTGCTATTCGTTTACAAACAGATTTTCAGGATATAGTCAAGTACCCATTGCTAAAGAAGATCAAAAGAAAATGACATTTGTATGTGAATTTGGATCATTCACATATAAAGTCATGTCATTTGGATTGAAAAATGCCCCAGTTGTTTTCTCCAAGATAGTCGTCAAAGAATTTTAGGAATATATCTACAAAATAATGGTTGTATATTTTGACGATTAAACAATCTATTCTATGTTGAAAAATGTAGCGTCCTTGACCCTCCGACTGAAAAAGAGGACACTACCATGGCATTAACCATCTGCGAAACTGCCCCATGAACACGTATGTACATAAAATGCTGAAACAAAATGCTTTGAACTAGAACAGGCACACATGATTATTTATCATACAATGGAAGCAAACACATGTTCATACATGCATTCAAAATGTTCATCATATTCATTAAACAATAAATATAAATACAGAGATGAAATGGTCAATATTACTTATCTCATAAAGAAATCATCCCGCAACCAATTATGTTGCCACAAAGTTCCACCCAACCATAGGCTAGCATGCTCCTAAATCCCTCAACAATGCTGCCACCCCCGAGTTGGGCATGATTCCCCAAGGAATAAGGAACAGGAAGGCTTACACATAGCCAAGGATACACAAAACACATCCAAGCCAACGCAGTTGAGTTTATCATGCCATCAACAAGACAACCAAGCCAACATGGTCAGGTTTATCAGGCCATCAAGGAGCTGGGAAAGGCTAAATGCTAAGCTGGTGAGCCCATTATAGAGCTAGGAACACGTACACCAGAACTAGGCTAACTTCTAACACACCCACACACACCCAACACAAGGAATCAGTCCCTTCTCTATTACACAGTCCCTTAGGCCCTAACTTCCCTTCCAGTGCTATTTAGGGGTTGTGGAGAAAAACGGCAGCCCTCTAGCTCTATCTATGTGGTTTCCAAACACACCAGGTTTATCAAGCAAACCAAGCCCCCATCCCTACTCCCAACACAGTCCGAAGACCAACCACTGCATACACGCAGTCACACAAGCGATTCACAACTTGGGCAAGGAAAAAAACTCTTGAGTTATTCTTGGCCCTATCGTGGCCAAAATGACTCCAAAACAACTTACAACAGTCTCAAAATGTAAAATAGACACAACCAGCAATGTTGGGAAACAACAGTTTGTTCTAAACAATGAAGCCACCGGGAAGACTTACATAGATCGCAATGGGGAAGGAAAATCATCCTCCCAACCTGTGCGTGAGAGAAATTTGCACCAGATCCCCATATACATATGGAAACACACCAGATACCTCTCTGTGGAAAATGCGAATGATAGTCAAAACTACTCTCTCTCCTGGCTGCGTGAGACCAAACAGAAGAGAGTTTCTCTGCATGAGACACATGACATTTTTCCTTGCATGAGGATGAGCAACAATGGAGAATGGTGAGTCGAAAGTGTAGGAGTGTTCACAGTACTGTCATGGAGAGAGTGGAATGATGGGCATAGTCGTTTCTTCTACCCAACGTGAGGTTCGATTCATTGGTGGAGTGTGCATGTGGGAAAGGACTGACAATCCTGCCACACTCCACTCCCCAGCAAAATAACTACCTCAACTACTCTGTAGAGCATTAAATTGGTAGTTGGATAAGACATGGAAAGATGGGAAAATCAAACAGTGTGTTGACACATGGATTTTTCCCCATTGGTTCAAGGTTTGACATCCCCCCCCTTATCCTTATGAGAATCATACCCCTTCTCAATTTAGTTGCCATGAACATAGCTGGTTGGCTTATTTAATTAAAGATGCATATTTACATGATGACAAAACTTAATATATGCCGTATACCATGATAGACCATTGGCAATGATTCCGTTTGCCGGAACATAACACAACTAAATCGATGGTGGGAATTTTTCCTTTAGCTCCACACCATGATTCATTATAATATATACATCATGTACATTTAATGCAATGGGGTCAAAACCGGGCTGTTACAAAAAACCACTGTAAATAGATAAGAATTATGCTAGAAATATGCTGAGAAATCCAATTATCTCTAAATATAAAAAAGTGTAGCTTTGCAAGCACAATAGGAATCCTACTGGGACATGTAGTATGCAAGGAAGCCATTAATGTTGATTATGCAAAAAATAAAATTATTCTCGACTTAAAACCACCAATAAATCCTAAACAAGTAATAAAGTTTACTCGGACATACATGATATTATAGAAAATTCATCCGACATTATTCTGACATGAATTACCCATTATAGGAACTACTAAAATAAAATAAGGAATACAAGTGGACTGACGAATGCGCTGCATCATTTGACATATTAAAAAAAAATTTGTCGAAGCACCCATACTACGATTTCCAAATTCGTCAATCAAATTTCATGTACATATTGATGCATCCAGAATAGCAATCAGAGCAATATTAACTCAGCCAAGTGATGATGGAATGGACCATCCAAACACATATAGTGGTAGGAAGTTAAACAAAGTTGAGAGGAACTACTTGACAAAAGAAAGAGAGGCACTTGGAATGGTATTCACACTTCAAAAATACCGACAATATTTACTCGTTATTCCATTTGTGTTCCTACATAAACCATCAGGCATTAAAATACTTAGTAAATAAACCATCACATCACGAAATAATTTTTCGATGGTTTTTATTATTTCAAGAATTCAAGTTTGAATTCATAGTTTGACCACGTAAAAAAAATGTCGGACCTGAACATTTGTCGAGAATCGACACAGGTGAAGAACCGACTAGAATTGAAGATGACCTACCAGATGTACACTTATTCCGAATTGAAGTTGTATCTTCCAACTTTGCATAAATTCCTCAATTCTTGGAGAAAGGCCAAGCCCTAAAAGGGATGAGCGATAAAAAGAAAAATATGCTGGAGATGGAAGATCCACTCTACACTAAAATAAACATATTCCTTTACAAACTTGGATTAGATGATTTCTTACGACGATGTGTTCTCAACCACGAAAGAGAAAATATAATAAATGAAGCACACTACGGTCCAACTAGAGGACATTTTCATTCCAACATGATAGCCAAAAAAATCCAACAGTTGGGATTATGGTGGTCGAACATACATCGGGACTGTCAATAATTTGTGAATAAATGTGAGCGATTCCAATGACTAGCTCACCCTCTAACAAACACTGAAATTTATTTAATATCGGTAAACCCAAGATTAAGATTTGAAATTTGGGCAATTGGTTTCATAGGACCATTTATGATACCAGCTAGACGAATCGAAGCATGATATATTATCCCAACAGTCGAGTATGTTACCAAGTGGGAAGAAGAAGAACTAGTCGAATCTTTCTCAAGAGAGATAGTCACAAAATTTATGTACAATAACATCGTCAGATGATTTGGATGTCCATTGAACTTGATTAGTGATAAAGGGCCACATTTTGTAAATAAAACAATCACAACTTGACTGAACAATTCATGATCAAACATAAAAAAAGTACAACGTATCACCCTTAATATAATGGTGCAATTAAAGCTTTTAACAAAAAGTTAACCAGAGGATCAAAAAAAATATGCAACAATGACAAAGACGAATGGGACAACAAGATACTATTTTATGGGAATACAAAATGACATACAAATGTTCAACATGCGAGACACCATTACAACTTATCTATGGACAAGAAGCAGTTGTACCATTACATTTTCGTCAAATAAACTCCTTGATTGTCGACATACTACACATTGATTTCAAAAATCCTAGAAAATAAATATTAATACAACTACCCAAACTTGAAGAGCATCAACTAATCGCAATACAACACCAATAAATCCAAAAAGAACAACAAAAATCCTTGCACGATAGAAACATCAAAAATAAAAATCCGTCGGTTGAAGACCTTGCATTACTATACAATAGTCAGGTAAGAGGAAAACCTAAGAAAGTACACACTGAGTGGATGGGTCCATGCGTTATAGAAGAAATCAATGCTAATGGATGGATCCAACTAAAACACTACAGGGGAATGTTTTTTAGAAAAATGTCAACGGTGCCTGACTAAAACGGTACAAAGCTTAAAAAAAACAGTTGTGTAACTATAAATAGTTGAAAAAAAAACTATAAAAAACTAAAACAAACACAAAAAGTACTATGAAACGAACCAATATGACAGGATCTTGGATCAATTATGAGGAAGGAAGCAGTAAAACAGAAACTGGGAGATACAATCATCAACATAACGGGCATGAGGAAGTCCGATCACTTTGAGATTACCGACACCATTGCTATAGGTGATTTTACCACACTTGGTAGATCCTGTTTTTATGGCCTTCCTTATCCCTATGTAGACTCTTTGGACGCCCTTTTCCCAATATAAAATTTGATGCTTGAAACATCCCTTAAAAAAGTCATGTTTATTGGTATACATGGGTCACCATCTTACAAACCGCGTGTACATGCAACTTTATCCACTATGACCCACATACATTGGGAAATGTGCCCAAAAATAAAATATTTGGAGTTTTCCTCATTAAGTCGCAAATAACTTGAATATTTTCCTTCCATATGCCCGGAAACTCTCTTAATCAACCCTTCGCATCCTATTGAAGGTCTATACATTGAACTACTTGGATGCATTAGAGCAGGAGAACTTATGAGAGAAAAAAAAACTAGTGTATTTTTTCCACATACTTACATACTTGATTCTGCATCCCTTTGTCCTTTGAGCAGTCATTGATGTCTTCCCAATATTTCCATTGTATTGTGATATTTCCATTCATATGGAGGATTTAAGTGGTGAATCCTCATGTGGAGAACTGGGTTTCTCTGTTTCGACAAGGTGTTGACAAAGTTTGTCACTTATATCTTTGTTTATAATTAATAGAAATATCCATTTCTCATCCATTGTCTTTGTGTAACTATGAATATTATTGTCCATGGATGTAGTTTATTTGGTTATATATATTGTATGGATATATGCTATAGTAGGTTCTAATGCTTAATATCTATCATTCTTGTAAATTTCATTGTTGTTGAGAATGGAATATAGGTTCAAGTGTGGATGAAGTCTCAACGAGGATCTACTACGGACGTCTGGAACAAGGTACACTTCCCATACCTTAGTGTTAGAATTGTTTATCTCTTTAGAATATTTGAAGTGCATTAATTTATGGTTTCATACTGTCTATTGTGGTGCACCCCAAGCCATAGGAAGTTTTCTCTATAACAGAATTGGCGACTCCGCCGAGGACTTTCCTTTTTGTTGGGGTTTGGGTGCATGATGTACTTGATTTTTTCTCTTCTTCTCTCTATTTCTGTGTCATGTTCAAGAGTATGTTAGACCATTGGTATTCCATTGAAGTAATTTGAGCCTTATCCTGCCTTTTTACCTCCTTTCTCTTATTCTGCGCAGTTCATAGAGGTAACGGTCACCGCAGGTTGTAGTACTTAAAGTCACATATACATGTGGGCGCGATAGTACTTACAGTCGTGTATACATGCAAGTTTTCTTGGAACACTGATGTCTATCCTTGTTGGTGAGTAATATCTTGATTTTTGAGAGATGTTGGGTCAGTTGTGAGTGTTTCTGAATCTTCTTGGGTGCCTGTGATGTTTGTTTACTACTCCTTTACTGGACAAAGACTTATTTTCATTTTATTTTAGTTAAAAGTTGTTATTGTCATTCTTATCCTTTTTTGTTTTGATATTAGTGCATTATAACTTTTGGTATTTTTTTCTTACTTGGATTGTGTCTAATACTTGATGGAGGGTCCAGGAGTTATAGAGTCTTTTTGTTGCGTTTTGATATCATTCATTATTAAAATACAAAAATAATTTTCTTTTTGGCATGTTTGTGCATTATGGATTTGCATGGAAATGGTACTTGCATTAGGTTTTCTTAGTTGAAATAAGGTTCAGGATATCATATAGGAATGATTGCATTGGCAGTTGAAGAGAAATTTATGCATCTCATGTAGCAACATACTCCTTTTTCATATTCAAGACAAATTGCACTTGGCATCATTTATTAGGTGTGCATATTTATTTCAACACTGAGTCATAACATGGATAGTTTCACGGTCATTACCCTTGAGTAATCATAACCCTTAAAATCAATGCTTATCACAAAATTGATTACACATTTTTATTTAATAGAGGTGCACCAACAAGCTTAGGTTGTAGAGTCTTTGAATAGGGTGTTGTGAGTAAATTTTTTGAAGACTATGAAACAAAAAAAATGGGTGTATGTCTAGGTGAGAAGAGAAATCCTTGACATAATTAGTGTTCTCAAGAGGTTCCTCTTACATGGGAGCTAAGCACGAGGTAGCGTACATGTTTGTGGTGGGGATATCCCCTTGAAACTCTTTGTGCGGCACCAAAGATATTTCCAAGATATTATTCACATCTAGGTGATTTTGAGATACCTTTGGTGATTTTAATATTCAGGATTTGTTACCCTACCCATACGGTATATCCCTTTTGTGATGTTCCGCCTTAAAATTAGTTATATTGGGGTAACCTTAATTTCCTTACCTAGGTATTGTAGGGGGTAATTCCAAAGGTTATTATGTGAGTGTCTTGGCTAGGTAGGGGTCAGAAAACATAGTCTCTATATGCGTTGAATCTAATGGCCACTATAATTGGTTACACACCTCCACTTGTAGTGTATGGGAGTCTCAAGCCTCTCCTAGGTGAGACATACCTATTGCGGTCAGGAGCTCACTTATCCTCCCTCTTGGCTTGTTTTGATCTTCCTTAGATTGCTTAGGGGTGTGCTCTTTGTGTGCTAGATTTATCTATGGATTGTAATTAGTTGAGTCTTGTTATTTTTGTTGACTCATTGTTGATCAAGTTTTAGCATTTCAATGATATCAACATTCAGTAGGGATTTCACATTGTGGATCTCCTCCTCCTCCTCGAAAGAAGAATAGAAATTATAGGTGACCTTTTACACACTGTAATTCACACACCGTTATTATCATGAGTACTACATATGAGAATGCAGATCAGATCCCTCCTTCTCTAACCTTTGGATTGGGAAATACGACCATTGCAATATATGGGACTTTGATTGACACCGACCCTCATGGGGTTGGTAATTTCTACAATTCATGACCCAAGTGGTTGGACTTTGCAACTGTTTATTGGATGTCTTCCTCAAGAAGGTTGAGGGGAGATACTCATCATGTTCCCTCTAGAACATGTGCCTTTATATTTGGCATGCTAGTGTTGAAATATTGGTCAATACTAAGAGAGGGGGTTAATCATTATTTCAAATTTTACCAATTTAATACCACTTTTAATTTACTTATTAAAACACATAATCAACAAGAATACATAGAACACAAATTTATCATGGAATCCCAATTAGGTAAACCACCAATACTTCCAATTACTACAAAATTATTATTTATAAATAGTTTTTTCTTGCTACTACACACAAAAATGGTATTCCACCCTATTTACCGCTAACTACTGGAAGGAGGCTACAACCTCTTGTTTTGTCAGCTACAACTGACAAGATGCTACTACACCATATTTACCAAATTTTGCTGGAAGGAGGCTACAACCCCCTGCAAGCCTGTTTCCAACCCTAGCACTACCCTACAACCCTATTTATGTTTTTAGTAATCTTCTATATTCCTTTACCCTTAAATCTCTATCACACTCAATGGTCTCTGGTTCTTCTTCTATGATCTAGACAGCAGAGACGATTTCTCTCAGTCATCCCTCTGTGTGTAAATACCTTCATGTTTCCTGTGAACACATCTCTTCACCATTGCACCATTTCATTCTTTAATCGTGTCTCTTCATGAGAACTCCATTCCACATTATAACACGAAGCCGTCGAGTAATCTACCTCCATCGTGATTTTCTACAATCTTCATTTTCGCAATTATTCTAAGTCGTTGATCTTATTTTAGGATTTTTCCTAAGCGTAGATCTAAGATAAAAAATTAGATAGCGGATATGTGATTGTTTTCAAATATCATTCCATGATTTAATCTTTTCAAACCAATATTTCTGCACCGTCAATATCGTTTAAGTTCTATCCTGACCGTTGATCTTTCAGATTGTGTATTTTAGGTTTGTGACTTTTTCAACATTTCATTTCAAGATTTCCTCTTTCTGCACCATTTATCCCTTTCGAGTGCTATCGTGACTATCGATATTTCATATTTCAGATTGCGGGTTTCAACTACCTTTTTGATATTTCCTCTTTCTGCAATTTTTCTTCTGCACCATCGATCTCTTGTGGATGTTTTCCAGGTCGTCGATCTTCCAGATATCGGGTAGAAAAACTGTGACATTTCCCATATTATATTTGTGATTCTCTTCCTTCCACTTTCCGCTGATGGACTCCTTTTTGTACCATCAATATTTTTCGGATGTCTTCCTGACCGTTGATCACAATCAACTGAGGATTTGTGGATCTCCCCTTTTCTTTGTGTGGAAATCATTCCCCACCGTAGATTTTCTTGTGGATTCAATCCTTTCTATTAATCTATGATCAAATGCGGATTTGTGGATCTCATAAGAATTTCACATCCATCCTCTGCTATTAATTCCCCTGGTAGTTGAATCAGTGTAATAATTTAATACCATTAGATCTTGATCCACCCCAATTGATGATGGACTCCAAATACTATAGAGAATATTACATTAAAATTCTGCATCCAACCTCTGTTGTTAACCACCTTATTAGTTCAATCAATGGAATGACCTAAAACCATTGGATATGAATTTCCTCATATCGACAGTGGACTTCAAATGAAGTGAAGCGGATTTGATCGAAATTATGCATCCATCTATTTTTGTTAACCACCTCGCTATTTGAATCATTGGAATTATTGTTGATCGTCGGATTAAGATCGATGGTGGACTTCAAATAAAATAAGGTAGATTTCATTAAAATTATGTGTAGAACAGGATTTTATTTGTTCGCGCTAGTTCTCCTAGCAGAGCCACTAACCACCATTTATTTGGTTCCACGATCAACCTCTGTCGTCGATCGTAAAGGTTATTTTCTGCGATCACTTCTGATTTTGTAAGCCCAACCCTTATTTATTCTCATCACTCATTGTTTAGCAAAATTCATTTGGGTCGCTGATCTGGAGCCCCTTCATATCTCCACCACACGATCCTCAAGAATATGAATGAGGATTATCAATTTATTTCATTCACAACTCTAACTTGTAAAATTCAACAACAGTCGTGGATTTTCTCTCACCATGATCTCAACCATCAATACCATCATAGACTTACGCCCACTTGTTCATCATTGATTCTTACAGTGATCGATTAATTATCATTCATCCTTCTCTCTATAGTGTCGATTGATCAGAGAGTCTATCAATCGATATCTGTCTTCTTTTCCTCTTAGAATCCTTGCGTTCTGATCTTACCTTGTCATCAACCATGTTACTGATTTTCCTTTGTCATTGCTAAACTCCTTTGACATCAATGATAATCCATGTAATGGATCCTTTTTCTTTTACTGATTTCATATTGTTTCATGTCTATTGGCTATTCCTTTGTCATTCATGAACTCATTTGAACTCCTTTGACATCAATGACAACTATATTCTCAACAATATCCCCTTTTTCCATTTATGGAAAAATCTAAATATTCTCCCCCTTTGACAACAATGACAAAGGATAACCTTTTATGCCATTGATGTACCCATTTTGATATAGGATTTCCTATCTTTCTTATTTTTGACAACTACCCTTATCAACATATCTCTTCCCTTTGTTAACTAGACTTGGTACTAACCAATTTATTGTCATTTATTTTTACATTTCCTTTCTTGCAAGAAGTTATTGAATGATAACTTTAATGATAGATCCATGGACTCCCCATGTCACTGTACTCCCTCTCCTTTGTCAACATTTTTGTGACATAGTTTACACTCAGCATTACACTGTTCTTTTTTTTATAAATGTATTATGTAACTTGCTCTTCTTAAGAAGTCTTCATGTAATCCTTGGTCTGAGATAACAACATGGTTTGCTAGAAGTTAGAGAGACAAATTTAGAAAGAAATTCCTTCGACTGATAAATATTTTGTTTTAAATACTCATTGTTCCTTCACAATATTCACTGATATTTTTACTCATCCTGGCACTTTTCAATAAATTCAATTTTTTATTTTTCAGATAAGACTTGAGTTTTCTTCCACTATCAACAAATTTTATGTGTCATGACTTCAAATTCTAAGTGAACATAAAATATTTATCTCCTATTCGATTGCAGACATCACAACCTTCCTGAATCACACATTTTGTTGTTCTCATGTTACTTCATAGGTCTTACACTTTCTCTATGTCAACCATACACCAATATTATCATTTAACCTTGATCATCTAATGTCTTTGATGAATATATCTTTTAGCATACTTCAACATTAGATACAAATTGAATTTTTTGATACCAATTAGAATTTTCTGACTTTAACTCCCCTTGAGTATATGATCCCTTCGAATGTTATTTTCAGGGTTCTCTTTAAATTAGGAGAGATCTTTAGAAAAGAATCCCACAATCATCACTCTATCCTTCTTCATCACCTTCATCATCATCTTGATGTATTCTTTTACATATACATCTTGCTTTTCCTCATAATGGATTTCATTCTTATTTATGGAACTATTATGCTCATCATCATCTTTGGAGACCTCACTAATGTTTGAAATTTGTGTTTCTTCTCAGTTCTCATAATCTGAATTTTTCCTCCATATATTTCCGTGAGGTATCCTGCTTACTTGTCCTTTATCATCTTCTGTTTTTATGTTTTGTTTCCTTCTCAAGCTTTGATATTTTCCCTTGGTTCTGCATCGAGCATCCTTTTGACCAAACTTATGACAACAATGACAGTATCCATGAAATTTTCCTTTATGATTGAGGAATCTTTGATCTTCTTGCTTCACAGCTTCCATCTTCTTCCACTAGTTTTGAGCTTCTACTGAAACACTCTTCCTTAGTTTACATTCTCTATCCATATGTCCAACGCTATTCATTTGTAACACTCTATGCCATATCTTTGAAGAGGTCCAAACCGGTTATAATTTCTTCCTTTTGGTTTACTAGACGTATCCTTCTTATATTCATAGACCTTTCCATATGCTCTTCATTTTAGGGATTTATGACCAAAATTATTACAAGAGTAACAATGACCCAAAAAGATCTGCTGATATCTATTTATCATTGTTCTCTTAGACACATTATTAGTTCTGTATTTTTCATGAAAGGATGAGACATATTTCTTGCTTTCTTCCCTTTTAACAAGACTCTTTAGTGCATCATAGCTTCTTTCATTTCCACCTTTGTTGGTGACAGAGAAATATTCTAGCTCCTTTACTTTGTCATATCCTAGACCAGTTTTATCATTTGATGGTCTTTGGCTACTTAAGATATCATCTAATATCCTTGAGTTGTTCTCAAGATTTGATTTGATATATTTTTCATCAAACCCTTTTCTAAGCTGAATAATCTCGTTTTCAAGTTTTTCAAAATCATGGATTCTCTCCTTGAGCAGAACTACTAGATCCTCTTCAGTATTCTTGGCCTCTTGAAGTTGGTTCTTCAAATTCCATTATGATTTTATTTGTTTCTTCTTGGTACTTTGAGAGTTCCTCTTTCAAAACTTTGTTCCTTTTACTACATTTTTCAATTTCGTCAACAACAGCCCTATATTGAGCTTCTATGTCCACTTCTGATTCCTCTATAAATAGGATTTTTGCATCTTCACTTTCATCATCGCTATGTTATTTAGAATAGAATTTCTTATTACTTTTATTAAACATCTTATTACCCATGTTTTTACACATATAACAGCAAGATTCTTCATGACCAATCTCCTCTTCTTTTGGGTAAGGACACTTATTGGAAAAAATTTCAATTTTTCCATAGTGAAAACATTTCAAGGGTAGCTTTCCTTTTTATTTCCCAGTTCCTTTCTCAAGTTTATTGATGAAAAGAGATTCTTCATCATCTAGGTTCACTAGTTGGTTCTTGGATAGAGCTTTAAATGTTTCCTCTTTTCTTGAAGGTTCATTCTGTCCCATCCTCATCTAATATGTAGTGAAGATCTCATGTAGTTCATCTACTATTATGTCATCAAGGTCATATCGTTCTTCTAGAGTGGACACTTTTGAGTCATACTTCATTGGAAATGTTCTTAGTACCTTTCTCACCACTTCTCTTTCTTTTAATTTTCCTCTAAGACCTCTAATAGCATTGACAACCTCATCTACTCCTAGAAGGTATTCCTCAATATTTTCTTCTTATTTCATTTTAAGCCTCTCAAACTACCCTTTATATGTCTAAATATTGGATTTTTTGACTTTATATGCCCCTTGTCCCAAACTTGTTTGGAAGTCTTGCATCACATGACTTTTGTAAATACAGAGTTTGTCAATCCACTCAAGATTGCATTTAGGGATTTGGAATTACCTTCATATTGTCCTAGTTCCTCTAGGTTTGTAGGTGCTTGGTCTCCTATTTTATATTCTTTTTCAGTTTCTTCCCAAACCTTCCATCCAAGGGACTTCATATGACACTTCATTCTCACACTCTAGTATGCATAATTTTCTCCTATGAATAATGGAGGTTTGTTAGTGGCTAATCCTTCTTGTTGATCCATAGTGGTTTTGAAATAGGATCTTCCTTATATTGGTTAAAATGTGGTGAAGGATCCTACTCTAATACCAATTGTTGAAATTGTTAACCCAAAAAATCCCCCAATGAGCTCTACATGACTTACACCACCTAGAGACATCCATACATGACCCTCATTTAACCCCCACACCCTCATAAAGGCTAAAAAATATTGAAAAGGGCTTAAAACCCCCTAAAAAGAGCCAAAATAGCTCTCATAGGGACTAAAACCTCCAAAAGGGGGCTAAAACTCCTCAAAGGAGCTTAAAACCCCCAAAGGAGATAATAATTGGGCAAAAGTGGCTAAAAGCCCAAAAAAGGGGCTAAATCCCTAAGCAGGGGATTAGAACCCTGAATCTCTAGGAAAAAGCTATAAATAGAGGGGTGGGGTTCACTCTCAAATCACTCCTTCTCTTCCTATAGTTATGCTACCCATGTGAGTGCCTTGAGAATATTTTCCTCTCAAGCCATTCACCCTCCCTCTCCTCCATTTATCCATGAAGAAAAAGCTCCCATTCCATTGAGAGGTGCTCCCAAAGCTAGGGAATGGTGGCCCGTTTCCACAATGAAGATATAATCACTCATTTTTTGTTGATAGATTATATTTTTAACTCATTTTTCTTGCAACTTTATTTGCTTACAGTTTGTTGCAAGTTCTCCACTGAATGCTTGTAGCCATTTCTTAGTTTTTCTAACAGTTTCTTGCAGGGTTTCTATAGCTTGGCCCTAATCTTATTTTGCAGGTTTTCTTTATTTTTCTTAAACCAACAAGAACCCTACCCTTCCATCCTATAAATGGAAGGGAATTGTTCCTTCCTATAGCAAGGGAGAAATCCCTACTACATATTTGGCGACCATACCAGGTCGTTCCCATAGGACCCCTGGATTTAATTTTTGTGTTTCGGTTTTTATTTTCCCTATTTTAGTTTCTTTCAACTCTAGTTCAGATCTGTCTTTTTATGCATTTTAATTCACAACCGAGCCTCCTTAAGGCCAAACCAATCCCATTCGGCCAGGGGATTAAAAACCCTAAATCTCTAGGAAAAAGCTATAAATAGAGGGGTGGGGGTCACTCTCAAATCACTCCTTCTCTCCCTATTGTTATGTATCCTGTGTGAGTACCTTGAGACCATTTTCCTCTCAAGCCATTCACCATCCCTCTCCTCCATTTCTCCATTCAGAAAAAGCTCCCATTCCATTGAGAGGTGCTCCCAAAGCTAGGGAATGGTGGCCCATTTCCATAGAGAAGGTATAATCACTGGTTTTTTATTGATAGCTTATATTTTTAATTCATTTTTCTTGTAGGATTATTTGCTTACAGTTTGCTGCAGGTTCTCCACTAATTGCTTGTAGCCATTTCTTAGTTTTTCTAACAGTTTCTTGCAAGGTTTCTACATCTTGTCCTTAATATTATTTTGCAGGTTTTCTTTCTTTTTCTTCAACCAAAAAAAACCCTACCCTTCTCTCCTATAGATGAAAGGGAGTTGTTCCTTCCTGTAGCAAGGGTGAAAGCCCCACTATATATTTGGTGACCATACCAGGTCAATCCCACAGGATCCCTGGATTTAATTTTTGTGTTTTAGTTTTTATTTTCCCTAGCTTAGTTTTCTTTCAAATATCATTTAGATCTATCTTTTTATGCATTTTAATTCACATTCAAGCCTCCTTAAGGCCAAACCAAGCCCATTTGGCCATTCTTGGCTCAGGTTTAAAAAAATTTCATTTTTCGGACCAGGTCTCATGTATCAGGCTGAAAGGAGTGACCGGGTCGCTCATTCAGGCTTGAAAGGTGTGAATTCCTCTCATAAAGAATATCACTCCTATCTACAGTTGTTGAACGAACCCCTCACCTAATTTGGGGAAAATTTGGTGACCCCCTCTCCACATTTTGCCCGAAAAGAGCAATCTGTCTCTAGATTCAGATTTTTAAGTTATTTGGACTGTGAGTGTGTCTCAGCCACCTCTATCCATCAATTTGTGTTTGTTTCATAAATATGTGTAAATAATTGATAAATGAAATGGTTAATGGTTTAATGAATCTAATTACAAAGCTTGGATAAATTTACTATAGGTTAAATTTCAGTTATTGGAAATTAACATCTTTCCTAGCCCTTCCTCCTCTACCCAGTCATGACCCTTGGGGGTATTCTGGGATAAGACGAGGGGTGAAGCTCGTATAGTAATAGGTACTTCATCTATAATTTTTTGAGACCACTAAAAATGGGTGACTTGGAAGATAGAGGGGGTGGAGACCGATGGGGGTTTCACGGTGTTCGTGTCCTCTCTGTTGATCAACCTTGCACCCAGAGAGTGACCTAAGGATCTACAGATGGGATTAGTCCCATTTTCTTGAGAGATGAACACTCTTTCCTGGTCAAAGAGAAATACAGGTGTAAGGCAGTCACCTAGTCAGGCTACCATAGTTCAGATTCAGGTATGGCATGTGTTTAAATTTATGTTTACAATATACTGCTTTGATCAACAATTTACCCATGTTATGAATTCTGTAATAGACCAAACAATATTTTCAAAATATTCATAAACCATATAAGCATCCACCAATTGTAACAGAAATACAAAATCCATGCACACAAACCATACTAAATAAAACAACCAAACTCAATTCATGACATTGAGCTAGCCATTAAAATTTATAATTAACACTAATTCAAAGACTTGCAGTCTTTGAGGACATAAGTCCTTGATTGCCTTAATTGTGGGAAGTACTTGGGCTCAGCCCAGAAACTCATTATGAGGAGTACCACGGGAACCTCAAAGTAGCTGGCCTCTGAAAGGAATTGCCAAGCGAAACGGTCAACGACCCCCATCGATTGACTAGCACTCCCATGAGGAAAAATCCAAGCACTATCTCCTAGGAGTATTGGTGGCCGAGTGACCACCTAAAAGCCAATAGGAAGCCATTAAAACCGGGCTCCAAAACATCACTACCATATTTCACCATCTGACATACCAACTAGACACAACTGATCCCCCACACTCTTCCTCACGCCTAAGAGGCGATCCACCACAGTTTGGATCCTTGAACCAAAACCGTTAAGACCATTCTCGACAACCCTCTACACCATCAGAAGGCCACACAGCCTCTGATTCAAACTCACACTTGTACCAATTTGAGCCAGATCTACATAGTGCACCATCTAGCCCCATGGTTGGTGCAAACCCAGATCCATTTTTTGGATTGGTGATTGGAAATGGACCCACGTGCATACCCCACACCACCACCAACACCCCTGGTGGAGGCCCTAGCATGGTCATGCAAACTATTATAAGTCAGCTACCACCACCCATACTGACTAGTCAAACTATCCCACATATCATGCCTGGGGCAGTGTCACGTCCACTCACACTGTCCCACTTGGCATGCCTGGAGGTAGTGTCCCTTCCACCTACATTACCCCTCCTATCATACATGGGGTCATTTTCCCTTCCACTCACACCTTTTTGCTTACCACAACTGTGCCATAAGTACCCCAGTCACACTGGTGCATCCTGTTCCTACAAACCCCACCACCATCACTTCTCCATCACACATAAACCTTGGGTCAAACCTTCCTTTCATGGCATGCCTTAACATGCCTGACTTAGCTCGGTTAACAAATGACCCTATCTTCCATCAAACCTTTTGGCCTCCCATGCCAACCAAACTGCCCTCAAACATTCCCAAGTTTGAGGGGAAGGCAGGGGAATGCCACCAGAACCATATAATGACATTTCACCTATGGTGCTCATTAAACAACATTGTAGATGATTCGATCAAACTCATACTATTCCAACGTACCGTCAAAGGTGCTGCAGCCAAGTGGTACATTGAGCTACCATAAGCCAACTATCCATATTTCAACTCCTTGGCCTTGATGTTCCTGTAATATTTCTAACTCCCCGTCAGATATGATGAAGGAGTGGAAATATTTCTATCTTTCCGCTAGAACACTGCGACCCATATCACTGACCACATCCATGAGTGGAGGCGATGTTGCAGTTTGTGCAGGATTCAACTTGATGATAGGATCTTCTTGGATTGGTTCCTAAAAAAATTGGTACCACCTATAGCAAAGGACGTCGCATCCAAACATCGCCAATACAAAGAGGAGGCCATATTGAAACACCAATAGTTTGATCTGATTTATGCTCAGTCTGGATACCTATATACCATCATTCCAAATGCTCCACATGCGGGCACTTCCTACCATGATTCCCTGGGAGAATCCCACGCCACAGATGGCATTATAGGCTCTATCTCCCATCACTCACAACACCATGTGGCACCGTCTATGATGCCACCACACCCAAGCAACACCCCTAGTGTTTCCCACCCAAATCAAACTCCCCACTACTCAAGGATGATGTCTCATTCTGGAGCCACAGCCTCCTACGCACAAACTGTGCCACAACAACATGCCTATGCACCAACTTGGTTAGCACAATAGTATTCGGGACAAATGCATGGATTTATAGCCCCCCCATCTCCCCTATTCTACTATGTGCAACCTGTGCAAGCCACCCCAACCCTCACCTTAGCTCCACCACCACCCTTGGGACAAGTTTTTGCTCAGCAAAATTGTCCCAACCAACCACCCCTCAACAACCAACAAGGGCAAGGTAGAAATAATCGAGCTAGGAACTGGGGAAACAACCAACCGCAAGGAGGTGACCAACAACCAAACCCACCTAGATGAAATGCTCCATTATGGAAAAATCAATTGTGCAAACTATCAATGTCTATGAGCACTATACGCATGAGTGCCCCTTCATGGGTCGCACCAAGGAGGTTAATCAGAATGAAGCTTAGCATGGTACCAATGTGGCAATCCCATCTCAACCAAACCTAGCACCACCAAGCCCCTTACCCATGGTCTCTAGAACCCATTACCACTCCAAGGGTTGGTATAAACTGCACCCATGCCCCACCTTCCCCCTCATCCCCTACTACGGCCTCGCCTATAGAGACATGGGTTCATCACCTACTAGCTATGAAAATTGACGAGGTCAACTTGTAAACTATGCGGAACCAATATGCGTCCACTAATCAAATTGTTGACCCATCAATGACATCCACTTACAAAGCCACCAACATACCTCTTCACTTACCCCCTTTTGCCCCACGCCCCCCCATATAGTGGGTGGCCAACAATGCCACAGCTAGAGCTACAGTGAGCTATAGCATCGTGGATGACTTGGCCCAAACACCTACATCCATGTCTGCTCTCAAGGTGCTTAAAACATGCGCAATGTAAAGGAAAACTCTACTAACTGCCGTCGGTGTTGTCGACCTCTCCAAGTCCAAATTGATCACTTTTTATTTGGACAAAGGAGAACCTAGAATGCCATCCACCATCGCCTTCCAAATTCAGGTCTCAATCAAGAATTTGGTGGTCCATCGATGCATCATTGATGAAGGGGAATCCACATGTGTGATGTCAACATCTATCTGGTAGAAACTCGGGTCCCCTACCCTTCAACCATCTACCACTACACTCCGCGCCTATGATGGCCACCCCACCAGAGCCCAAGGAATCCTTCTGCATGTCCCCATCACTTTAGCAGGGAAGACAATCCTAATTGACATAGAGGTGGTCAACGCACAGTTGGACTATAACCTTCTCTTGGGATGAAGCTACATGTACGCCATGAGAGCCGTGGAATCCACCATGTTCCACCTTATGATGTTCCCTCATGATGGGAAAATTGTGATCGTGGATCAACTAACTTACCATGATCCGTACGGGTCAATGGCACTAGCAAACATTATCCCTATTATTGACACCACTGTTGATAGTACAACTGCCCCCCCATTGTTGAATGTGGGCCCTGGATTGTTTTCCCATACCACAATGATGGATAACTTCCCCTTAGCATCACCACCGCCGACACTAAATGAGACTGCGGACTTGTGCATGGACTCATCCAGTACTGCTGCACCCAAACACCAATAGTAGTCACACCTCCATCCTTAGCCGCAGCTCCATTCACAGCCAAATATCCATCTACAGGCACAACCTTAGTCGCAACCTCAACCTCAGTTACCAGAGAAACATTGGGGTTCATTCCCACTCAACACGATCCTTTTCCTTTTCCTTTTCCTACCATCCCGGATCGTGAGTAAATATGTCTAAGCAACCTGCAATTTACAGGATTTCACACTGGGAGTTCTCGTGTGGTGCCTTGAACCACCTATGCTACCTCTGAGGCCCCATGATGTGTTGAATCATGTCCAACAAATTGAGATAATGTTGCACGTACCTCTGGGTTCATCAAAGACTCCTCCTGTCTCCAGGTCTTCCCATATTCCTCCAATAGAGACTGGGGGCAACACCACCAAAACCACAACCAATACTATTTACATTATTGCTAGTACTAGTCTCCCTTCTATCTCATCGTTCATGGAAGATCCACCTAATCTACCCCGACACCACTTATGCGATGACGGAGAGATCTGTAAGAATGCCTCCGATTTTACCCCATTCCCTTTAAACCACAGTGTGGAATCGGTTCTTCCCATAACAGACCAGATTCTATCACTCCGCCTTGCCAAAGACCTTCACCTTGGCAAGGGGTATACCTTTTTGTTGACTCATATGGTCACCTCTTGAAGAAGTCACGTAAGGAGCTCTACCTCAAGAGAGTCTATGCCTGATACCACCACTATGAGTCGCTTATAGCATAGTTTTTTTCTTTTTTTTTGCAATGTTTTTTCCACATATGCACATGCACACAATATGTCGCACATATGATCTAGCTACCACCATGCTAGCATACCATCATGTCCCTAGAACTGTCCTGGAGGTCCAATCAATTTTCATACCACCGTTTGAATCACATATTGTACGTTGAGCTAGCTCCGTACCCGTAGGCCCCCATTTGGTTTAGTTTTTCCCTATGCATCATGGCACTAGCGGCAGCACCATTAACTACTAATTCAGAGTCACCTAGAGCCCGTTTGAGACATCTCTCACACCTCTGTGCTCAAATTTCCATCTTCTATCTTTTTATGAGACCGTCGTCTCATGTTTAACAAATAAGTTTCGGGACCACTTCCCAGAAGTTACCTTGATTTAACGAGCCACATCATTGTGATGTAAGTATCTTAGGACCTGTAATTGCATTACACTTTCCTATCTCCACTCATGCAGGTTCTCGAACCATCTCCTCAGAAGGCACACAATTTCATTTCAGTATATAGCTGCCTAATCCATCCACCGCACCTTATGCGGGTTTCCAGACCATCACTCGGATGATGGATCATTTCTGTTGCATGCATTTGACATATAAATGCCTCTGGACTTGCACTCAGACCATATGTAGTCAATTTCATCCACCACAACTCACATGCGACTCTCTTGAGCTCTGTCCGAGAGCCTCCTCGATTTGTTTGCCACTGCCGCACCGACTCGTGTGCCTCTGCCGCAATCTATCCCGTGCATGTATTGATATGTTTAAGAGCCACTTGCTCCATCCATACTGCATGGATGAATTTTGGAACACTATCCATTGTCTTGACATGGGGGCACCATCAGTGCCCCCTCAATCGGTTGACCATATTGGAGTTTCTTTTAAGCTCTTTTCTGACTCCTAAAAGAATGAAAAGATTGCCGAGTGCAGCTCCTTCCTTTCCCGCTCATTAAAGTATAGGAAAGGGCATCTACATCATCTCTTTTATCTCCTTTTGTAGACTATGCAGACCATCAAATGAAAAGGACCATCTTGGCACATACAAGCCAAGACTGTTTCCCTCTGCATCCTTTTATGCTTTCTCGGGAAGAGGGGCCAGACTTTATGAAAAAGCTCACCATGGATTATTGTTAAGCTCTTTTCTATCCTTCTCATCAAGAAAATATTGTCGAGCAAACATGGTTTCATTCATGCTCATAAAAGTATCTAAATGATCATCCATTTAGTACAGGTTTAACGTTTTTCGGCCTGATTGGACTACCAACAGTAAAGAAGTCTCCCATCCCCTAAAGGATGGGTGACCTCTCATATGTACACTTTTAACCTTTTTCGGGCATAGGATACTACCAACAAAAAACATCCCCCACTGGAGTCTTCTTCATGCTTTCAGACTCTCTAAAATTTAAAGCACCATCAAGCATTTACTTTCTCAGGCTCGCCAAAAATCCATGAGATCGTACCACAATGGTGTCTCTAGACACCACCCCACATATAACAGTTCAGCAACATTTCCACTTTGGGTTTCCTTTGTTCAGAGTACTCTGTGATGTGTCTTCTTGGATCCCATCAATACCAAAGGTGTCTACCTCCCCCAAGCATTTCCCATCTGTAGTTACATTCCTGGTATTACAGCTATGATCCCTTTCCCATGAGTCAATTTCATTTGTTGCCTCATTCGACCTGATGTCATACTCTGAACAAAGGAAGTTTAAGTACCCTATGATTCCCTGCCCCTATTCAACTCTTCCCCCTCGCCCCCCCCCATTCAGTGGGTCAGTCCTCAGATTGCCTCACATATTTCCATTATCTCCCTCATGCTTCTGGTCAAGGAAACACCATTGCCTTGGCCAGTTGCAGGTCTCCCTCTATTGACAACAACACACATATTCTAGAGGATAGACCTAGAGGTCCCTGTATCCTATTTTCATTAACCTCATTAATGAGTTACTTAGACCACTTGAGAGGAGTTCTTAGTACCTCTCGAGATGGTTGTTTCTCACGTGCTTGACTCCAGCTACATCATCGCACCATTGAGATTCATACAGGGTAATGGTCTGTGCAGTATTTGATTGAAGACCCTGGATTTTAGCTTACTCTAGCACATTGATGAGTCTATTTGAGGGACCCCAATAGGTTCATGTCGCTTGTGATTTTCGGGTTGCATTGGAGATAGTGTTCAGAAGCCCCATTAGTGCTTCTATATAGATTTATGATTTATGCAGCATATTTGTACCACAGAGACTCTGACTCTTCATCAGTAGGTCCCTAAATCTATGTACCATTCTAGATCCAACAAACCATCAGTCATGAAGATATAGAATTCGATGAGAATGGCATGGGTCCAATGTAGCAGGTCTTCAGATCAATATTGTATTCAGTCTCTCATTGAGGCAACCACTATTGTAACAACAGTTGTACATGATCGGCTCTTGTCACTATAGAGCTTAGATCACATTATTCTTTTGACATCGTTACGAGCATGGGGATTCCCGCCTAGTCCATATACATGTCACACATTATTTGTATATCACCCCTTGATGGGAACCATATTAATACAAAAACCAAAAGCCACCATGCCCCAGCCTAGGAAGCACCACCTCTCCCTAGAAAATCCTAAGATGTTCATCAGCCATATGATGAGCTCCTACCCTCACACATGAGGGGGCAATTTGTTAACCCAAAAATTCCCCCAATGAGCTCTACATGACCTACACCACCTAGAGACATCCATGCACAACCCTCATTTGACCCCCACACCCTCAGAAAGGCTCAAAAATATGAAACAGGGCTTAAAAACCACTAAATTTTAGAATAATCCACCCATAGTTAGCTACCTGTTGCAGCTGCAACAATTTCCCAAAATTCTAAAAAAATTTAGGACCCTCCTTTGCTTGAATCAGTTGGATTTTCTTCTTGAAATTGGTCTAAGAACTTTCAGAAAGGATTTGCTCATGCTTGGAGTGAGCTACCCGTTGTTTTGATTCCCCATCTGATGCCTTAAATAATCCATTTTTGATCAAGTTCTATCGCCGCCCTTAAGCGCATTTGAAAACATGCTGGAATCGGAACATGTTTTGTTTTGATTCTCCGCCATTGTGGATGGATTTTTTGTTTTGTCTTCCGCCATTATGGATGGGTTTTCACTTTCTTTCTGATTCATATTTTTCGGCTGTATTTTGGCTTTGTAGCGGAGCCTTTTACCATCTTTTTCTTCCGTCGTTGCGGATGGATTTTCGTTTTGACTTCGATATCTTTCCCGGTTTCGTTATTTTACTTCGGCGGCTGTCGCATTGGAAATTTTTATCTTTTTCTCTCCGTCGTTGCGGCTGCTAAAACTCTCACCTCTCCGATCTAAAAGTTTTCCGATTCTGACTTAGGACCCACCGTTGCGGGAAGGGGTACGCTTTAAAGTTTCGACGTTGCGGGTGGGAAAAGGGCTAGCCCTTCCGACGTAAAGTCATTTTGGTTCCGATTCGAGCTTCATGGATGGATTTTTGTTATGACTCTCTGTCGTTGCGGAAGAGTTTGCGCTGTCAAATTCCGATTGGTTTTACCTCCGACGTCCAATCGTTAGTTTTTTTTTCCGCCTTGCCTATCACTGTGGATGGTTTTAGGTTATGGCCTTCCGCCGTTGTGGAAGGATTTTACGTTTCACCTTCTGATCAAGAGTAGGATCCCGTCTGATAGGTTACGTGTCACACATGTGGACCATTTCTATATATGCAGGGAGTCAGGTTGTTATTCTATTGTTATTTTTTCTAGCTGTCGTACCCATCGTTGTCGTGCTGTCACGCTCGCCCGGTTCCTCATCGCAGTACATTCAGTACAGGAGTCTCCACCGCGAAGCCTGCCAAGCTTCTCCACGTCCGATACATCCGTGCCAAGTTGGTTTTACTCACCTTCTCCCGTTTTGTTGAGACATTTGATAAGGTTTTATGCGGTCAGTTTTGGTTGCAGTAGTTTGTTTTCCCCAGCTGTGTTCCTGTTCCATTATTTGTCACACCTATATAGGTAGGGGGGTTTTTAATCTCGATTGTTAGCATGGGTGTTTTGACCCATGGAGTATTTCTTTTCTGCCCATGGCCGTTGGTGTGCACCTTTGCGCATAGTGGGTGGGGGTTTGGTGCAGGTGGCCGTTACGCCGCCTGCACCAAGCTTCCCTATGTGTAATGACGGGTCTGCAAGGGGAGGTTATGTGGTTTTTCTATAAGCATTGGTTGGTTGCCCCTTTGTGTTGAGGTTTTCATATCATGCACATCTTCGAACCCCAGCCATTTTACCTATGCGGTCCTGCGCAAACCATTTTAGTGCTCGGCTTCGAACCCGGGTCGAGGGAGGAGGTTTATCATGACATGTAGTTATCTGCCGTAGTATGCACAGGGGTTTGTTTTTTTTAATTGAGCGCGCCATAGAAGATCGCACTTTCGAATAGCGGGTGGTTCACTGTGCCATGCCGCACACTATTGTTTGTGTTTTGAACCCGAGCCAGTGGGGGGAAGAGTGATGTATCCTCGCATTTAGTCTGTTGACCCTTTGATTGAGTGTGTTGTCCATTGTAAGGTGTCGTTGTAAAAATTGCCTGGGTTTTGTCCCTTGTCGGTCCCGCACAGCGACGTGATAATGGCATGCATAAAAAGCAGAAATGGGTGGTTTATTGATGTAGATTTCTTTGTCATTTTGAATATGGCCGATATAATTGTTCAATATCATACAGTAGTAGTAAATTTCTATTTTTTACTAGATGTGACATATTTGCATCATGCTAGATATAGACAAGGTCATTAAATGCTGCACTTTGGTTGTAATAGTTCAGATTAGTTAGGCCATTTTAGGCTATCCATGCATACATTTATCTCTCTAACAAATTGCTGTCATAATACATGTTGAAGAAGTAAAATGCTGCACACTGTCTTATAAATGTCTGCACCTTGAATTTCTCAATGTTACAATGTTATATATGGCAGGAAGAATTCGAATCCACCATGTCCAAGAGACAGAAGAAGAAGGCCCCTGTGGTCGAAGAAGAACGAGAAGTAGAGGTTGTCACGAAGACCGAATACATATATGAAGACACTCAATATGTTTCTGGTGTTGAACCCGAGTACAAATGGGGTGAAATATATAGATTGATTTCCCGCAGGGAAGTTCCTAACATGGTCCTCGAAGAAGAATCCATCTATGCTAACATAGAGAAATCTGCTCTCATGAAAGTTGCCACCAGGCCAGAGCTGTTCCCATGCTATAAGGTAATTGGCTGGATTCTACCCCAGGCAGATACAAGCACAATGATTCTGGAAAATATTGACAGACAGGGCTATGCTGCATTTAGCCCTGGATATGTGGCATTGGCTTATCACCTGCCAGAAACCCAAGTATTCCTATCTGATGACTGGCTGAATAGCATTAGAATGGACCTGGTAGAAACTCTTAAAAGAATGCTATTGCAGGGAAAACATTACCAGTACAGACCGAAAAGTGAATATGATACGGCGAACTTGCGGGCTCTGTACAGATTTATAGCTCTGATGCTTAATAGGGTCTTTGGGAGAGCTCATGGCAGACTCTTCAAGCTAGAGTGGATACCCATCATTTTCCATGTGGCCACCCAAGGGACAATTTTCAATTGGGATAGCATGGTATCCAACAGTCTTTATTCTTGCTTGACCTCAGCCTTGGAGGGAGAGTCCCGGAAAAGATCGGAATTCTATATGAGTTCAATACTCATAGACTGCATATTGTGCAACTAGCCTTTCCCTGATCTCAGGTGCATCTGGGACAGGGAAAGAATGCCTGTTTATGCTGCTTATAGACCATTGTGGGCTCACCAGCACCATAGCCATTATAGAGAGGTCTGTGAGCACTTCATTATGCCACTGTACAAACTCATTTTCTGGAAGGAGTGTGACTGTATGTTGGAAGAATCCATGCAAGTAATAGAAGAATACACAGATTATTACTTAACTGAAAATGGCATGTACTTCCGGATGTTTGGAGGATCAAGAACACCTTCACTGCTGCCCAAATATGCAACAGATTACATAGTCCACAAGGAGGTAGTCAGACAAGTGTTCATAGATGGAATAGGTTGTTTTCTGTTCGAACATAAGAAGACTGCCTACCCTCCTTTTCCATTCAAGCTAGGAAGCTACAGATTCACCAAGGTGAAACAAGCTGCCGAATTCATAGAGGAGTTGGAGAAGTTCCATTTTGGCGAGATGCCTTTCCGGAGAAATGATACTCATGAGAAAGTAGCTAAGCACTGTAAAGAGCATAAGGTGCATTTTGAGTATACCCACCATTTCGATAGGAAAGAATCTGTCTTCTGGAACGCCTCGAACATGACAGCACTGAAGAGAATATTTAAGAATAAAATCACTACCAAAGGTGGAAAAGGGGATGAGCAGGCTAAGGATGAGGAGGAAGCCAAAAGGAGGGGTGAAGAATCCCAGAGGTTGGAAAAAGAAGCTGCAGAAAGGCTACATACAGAAGAATAAAAAAGATCTGCTCAGGAAGCAGCAGAGAAAGCAAAGGAAGCAGCCAAAGAAAAAGAGGAAGCAAAGAGGAAGCTCGATGAGGAGCTCCAAAAGCAAGAAGCTGAAAGAATAAAGTTGACACAGCAGTCAGATTCTAAAACAGCAGCAGGGTAGGCTGAGGAAGTGGAGAACCCTGAGGTTCAGACCCCTCAAGTACCTGCTACTAGCATACCCATGGTCCCCACACTCAAGCTGGTCCCTTTTGTGCAGGAAAAGGGAAAGGAAATCCCTGATTTCAACATTGTATATTATGATAGGGCAACGAAGAGAATAATAAAGAGGACAGAGAGGAAAGTTAAGGCGGAAGGTCTACTTGGTAAAATGATAATAGATATGGCTGTTATGTTAGGAACTGACCAGGATCCGAGATTTACCCTAAGATCCGGGTCTGCATTCATCCAAGCTTCAGAAGATAATGTAAGCAAAATCATGATTGACTTGGAGCAATCAAAGAAATATGCAGCTCAATTGAAAGATACATTGAGGCACGAGAGGGGAGAGAGCAACACGCTCAAAAGGAAATATGAATATGTGCAATGGGAAATGAAGTCCTCAAGAGCTGAAGTACAGGCCCTCCAAGTATAATTACAAGTCAAGGAAACAGCACAGGAGGCGCTAGAGAAAGTGTAGAAGGAATGCCAAGATCTAAAGAGTGAGAAGGGACAACTACTGGCAAAGGTGGAGGAGCTAGAAGAGCAGCTAAAGGTCCTCCTGCAGGCAAATGATCTGCACACTCAAGAACTGAGAAAGGAACATCAGGAGCAGATTTATTCTTTGACCACTGCTTTGGAAGTGGCAAGAGAACAACAGGTTAATCTCCAGCCTTTCAAGGAGCATGTTTTGACCCAGAAAACCAAGATGCTGCAGCTGCAGACTGCTGTTGAAGAAGAAATATGTAGAGTGCTTCAAATCGATGGCCGGTTGGAGGAGATCCTGGAAATTGCATCCTACTTTGTGGACCGATCCTAGGACGTCCTAGAGGTCCTAACTGTAAGAATATCAAGGATGGAGAGCAACGAAGAAACCCCAGCGGATCTACCGGAAAAAGACCAGCAGGCCCTCAAATGGGACTATAACCTAGTGGAGTTTGCTATTAACACTGCTGAAGACTTCAAGAAGGCAGTAAAGAAGACAAAGGGATTACGCACCGAGTTTTTCAGAAGACTTCTCATTACATATAACCGGTGCCAGATAGAAGCGGAAGAGAGGCTTGAAGCTTTCCCAGGTCACGATGCCTTTGTGGAGCTATTGCAGAAGAGATTCTAGGAGGAAGAAGCTAAGGTGCAGGATATCAAAGTCTTGGACGATCTGATCTTGAGAAGAGAAGTAGATCATCCAGCTTTCAGTGTACAGATTCTGGAATATCAGTGCTGATTGAGTGCATCTAGGGTTGAGGCTATCAAGAATCAAGCTGAGAAATTTGAGATAAATATTCAGTTTTTGGAGCCTTGTGCTTTTGAAGGTATCGCTAAGGAAGCTGCAGCATGGAAGAGGTTTCTAGACAGTCAAGTGGGCCCCTCCTCATGAAGGATCGGTCATTATTGTAATTTGCAACTATTTTGTAAAACATTTAAGAAAAGTAGAACGTTGGGAGACGAGAGGTTGGGAAGCCCAAAGGTTACTTTGGGCAGCCCAACAGTCTGACCCTTTTGTATAAATGTAAAAGACTTAGAAGGAGAATAGGACTTTTTCCCAGTGAGACTGGTGAAGACATATTGTAAGAAGAACTATTTCCTTTTGCAATAAAAAATTACAGTTTGCCTGTTGGAGAAAGCTTAGTGGAATATTCAAATGTTGTGCTATGGATTTGCTGAAGAGGAACTATTTCGTTTTCAGCTTTATGTCCATTAACTGTGAGACCGTTCTAACTCATTGAACCTATGTTCTCGTGTGAATGTTTTCCGGTTTATTTTATGAAGATTTCCACTATGAGTAATGTATGCTGCGTATGAAACAGTTGGCTATCTGATTGTAGAAATATCTTTAATCTTTCATGTGTTGTAGAGAAGAATATCAGCTACCTGTCACTTCTGTTATAATACATGAATAATCCACATTACTCATAAATAAATCATGTTCTGGCTCCCCGGGGATAGGTGGATAGATAGGTAGTTAAATGGATAAGTTAGTTTATTGCATTCTTGCATATGTGATGTAGATGCTTGTGAGCCTAAGACGAGAGGTAAGAACCTGCGCATCACATTGTGACTGCTCCCCGCATCTTGATCATTTTGCATTGTTAATTATGCCTTTGCATCTCATACATTAAGTCAAAAAATACAAAAACTCGGTGGACTGGGCCGCAACGGGTAAAACCTTTGTTTGTTACTTGACCTACGGTAGCCCGACCGCAAACCAGACGGATTCCCTATACCAAACAGTCAACGAGATAGTTGGGAACGTTGATTGGGGAGAATCCCTTACTTTTGTCGCTTGCGAATTTCCATGCCCCAACACTACCTTAGACATTAATTAATCCATTTTTGTCTTATTTTCCTAGTTTCCATATTCCACCTTATGCAAGGTGTCCTCCACATGTCCAAAGTGGTAAAACTTGCTAAAACTAAGTCATGGAGAACTTGGGAAACCTCTTGGAATCAATTCTTCTTTATTCTTGGCCTTCCTAGCGCATGCCTGCTTTTTCTGCTTTATTGCTTGCTTTTGCTGAGTTTTAAGGCAATTGGGAAAGTTTGACTAGGTGAAGTTAAATTGTTTTTTGTCCTCATCATCCTCCACTCTTTTCTCCTAATAAAAGCATGTATTATTTGTCCTTCCATCACCTATTATCTTTTCTAATTTATTTTTCCAATTCGTGAGCTCCTAGACAGATTTGGAAGCTGATTTATGCACCTATGGGGGATTTGCTTAGATTTAGTAAGCCTGCTTTTGACCAATTCAAATGGCATCCCAATGCATTCAAATATCTCATGTAATTATTTATTGTGGTAGCCTATTCCTTCACAGGGTTGGCTATTGTACACTTATTCAATACAGATTAGTGTTTTGCTCCATCTTCAGTCTCCTTTGTGTGTAATTTGCATGTGTAATTGGCAATTTTTGTGAGTGTAATTGTTCTAACACCTGGGTTCAATTTCCACATGGTATTAGAGCCTTTGTATATCAATTTCTCTCCTTCCAATTTGTTATTGTATGTTAGACATCATTGACTGGGAGCATTCTGCTGATTGAAGGGCAAATTTCTGAGCTATGGATCAATCTCAGAAGATCATCTTGACTCCATTTAACTTATTTGAATGGAAATAAGAGATGGATATACTGTTGAGAGACAAATGCCTCTACAGAGTGACTATGGAAATAGAATCAGATCCCAATGTAGCTACAGAGAAAATTAAATGGCACAATAGGAGGGATGAGGCCTATGGTCTCCTGTGTCTGAGCATATCCAGAGACCTCCTTTTCCATCTTGATGGATTAACACCACAAAATGAAGTATGGGAGAATCTTGTTGATATTTTTGGTAAGACAGATGAGATGAGCGGACATCAAATTGAAAATGAATTGATCTCCTTGAGTCCCAATAACTTTGAATCCCTGCAACTCTACTTTTCCAAGTTCAAAGCCCTTGTTTTGCAGCTAAAATAGTGTGGAATTGAAAAGGAGGAGAAAATGGTTTTGGCCATACTCTTGAAGCTTGTCCCTAACTATTCAGTGTTTTTCTTGACCTTCCATGCCACAAAGATGACAGCTCGAGCCTGGAAAATTCCTAGCCTTGTAGATTTCATGGAATCTCTCACACAAGAACAAGATAAATTGGTGATGATGGGCACCATCAAACCTTCCAAAGACAAAGCTCTGGTTGCTGGAGATTTGAGGGTGGATTCAAAATTCAATATGAAAGCTAAGAATCCACCTGATCAAAAGAGAGACAAGAACAAGTCTCCAGAGGAGCCCCAAGGTTACAAGAAGAACCCCCAGAAGAAGAAGAACAAAGGAGAAATGAGCAAGTGCGCATACTGCAGTAGGGAAATCATCCTAAAAGCTCCTACATGAATAATAAAATTGACATCCTGACCCAACTCCTGGAAAAGAATGGAATATCCCTTCCTTATAGCTCAAAGAAGAGGGAAGGAGGATCAAATTCAGAAGAGAGAGACAGAGAGTTCATGCATTGGTTGTTGGCACATCAGGCTCACCTAGTTTCATCATTGATTATGGAGCTTCAAGACATATGGTTTCGACCAAGGAGCCATTCACCTCAGTTGACATGTCGAAAGGTCCACCAATAGTACTGGGAGATGACTCTCTCACTGAAATTTTTGGTAAAGGGAGGATTGATCTTGACCATGGTAAGTTCAGCAATGTATTGTATGTTCCAAGTCTTGCCTCTAGCCTCTTATTAGTGTATCAGATAACCCACATAGGGTCTCCAAAGAAGGTCATTTTCTCTCGTGATGAAGTTGAGATCACAGAGATCTCAAGTGGTAAAGTCATTGCAAAAGGAATTGCAAATCACACTTCGAAGGTATGCATGTTCTCACACTTCCTACCCTACTCAAACCCCTACTCAAACCCCTTTGCTCTTCTAATTCATGCTAATGAGGAAAGCAAGCTTTGGCATGAAATATTTGGCCATCTTAAATATAAGTATATTTCTGATCTTTCTA